>JALIGW010000101.1:340000-420000 GCA_023053685.1 Diadophis punctatus similis
TTATTGATTAGTGAGACTTATATACCGCCTCACAGTGCAAGCACTCTCTAAGCGGTTTACACCAGTAAGCAATGTATATTTATATTGCCCCCAACAATCTGGGTCCTCATTTTACCTACCTCGGAAGGATGGAAGGTTGAGTCAACCTTGAGCCGGTGAGATTTGAACTGCTGACCTGCGGATCACAATCAGCTAAAGTGGCCTGCAGTACTGCGCTCTAACCGCTGCGCCACCTCGGCTCTTTTTATGCAAAATTATGACACCCTTTTTTCAGACTTAGGCAGAAGCCTCAAAAAAGATGTCGCTGCTTTAAAGAGGTCTGTACTCCTGTGTCTTGCAAAACTTCTCTTACAAGCAGGCCCTTGTTGGCCTTATGCGGGTTGAATTCCTAAGCAGTCAGGGGGACGTGTGGTGGCCTAGGAGACTTTCAGAAACACGTAAACATTCATTGAGTTCACTCAACTTTAGAGCAAGATTGTTCCATAAAGAACACCACAAACACTCATAAATCAGGAGTGCTCAGGCATAGATTTTCTGCTGTGTGCATAACTCAGGGAGGTACTCATTAGACACTGTGAATTTCATTAAGAAAAACAAAATACACAACCTATATACCAGTGATGGCGAACCTTTTTGGTGCGGAGTGCCCAAAGCACGCATGTGCGAGAACAAGTGCACATGCGCACCCCCAAAATGCAATGCAAGCATCCCCCATGCATGCGCCCTGCTCCCCCTCACCTATTTTTGGCTTCCAGGTTGGTGCAGGAGGCTTTCCAGGCCCAAAATGGGGCACGGGGGAGGAGTGCGGACACCCCCCCCAAATGCAATGTGAGTGCCCCCGTGCATGCGCCCCTCCCCCGCGCATGCACAGCAGATACCTGAAGACCAGCTGGCCGGCGGGAGGCGTGCGCGCATGCGCGGTGGCGCTGGGCTGGGGCGATGGCTGGCATGCCGGCAGAGAATGCTCTGCGTGCCACCTGTGGCATACGTGTCATAGGTTCGCCATCAGAGCTATATATATGTACCGTACTCTCTGCCACCCCAAATATAGAATTAGGTTTAGGTAAAGGAGTCCCTGTGGATTTTACTCCACTAGCTGTTGCCGCATCTGTGTTTCAAGGCCATTTAGCCTGTGCTGTCTGAAGACATTCCTATGGTCATGTGGCCAACATGACATCACAGAGAGCTGTTACCTTCCCACCGAAGTGGTACCTATTTATCTACTTGCATTTGCATGCTTTTGAATTGGTAATTTGGCAGGAGTTGGGGTGAGGATCAGGGGTGGGTTCCTCTTACCTGGTTACCGCTGCACTGCACGCGCATCATCACGTTTCGCGTGCACGCTCGCTACGCACGCACGTCCCCTCGTGAGATTTTGCTTCCGCGCATGTACAGAAAGCAAAAAAAGGCCAAAAATTCAGAAAAAAAGATGGCGCCGCACGACAGACCGGCGAGGATGGCACCGGAGCGGTCGCGCGCAAATAGTGCAATCGGCAGGTCTCTATCGGAATGGAGCACTGGACCGCACCGGTAGGAACCCACCACTGGTGAGGATGGGAGCTCACCCTGCCTCGAACCTGGGCTGCTGGCTTTCCAGCCGACAAGCCCAGCATCTTAACCGCTGGGCTTAATATAGATCTAGAACATTTCTAACATAAGAAATCCGATGAAGAAGCTATCACTCCCCACCTTGGCTCTTGTATCTTTTAAAATATTGTTTTCAGGGCACCAAAACCATATAAAGAAGAATCCTGGCTGGGTTAATTTACAACTGAAGGAGGAGCAGATGGATTGCCTTAGGTTTCCTCCAAGCTTTTGGAAGGGTGTCATCCAAATGTTTAAATACAGTTGGCAATAATGACGGGAAGTGTCAAAATAAATTGAATTTCACCCCTGACAAATGTCAAGGGCTCTGTCAAAGTTGGATTTCTATCTAATGTTAACTGTCTGGCTGTTCCACAATAAATTGGCTTGATTTTATCACTTGCATAATTTCTGACATACTTCATTGAGGTGGGATGTATATGTAAATTATTACTACGTCTGTCCAGCAGTTGTTCGACCGCCCCCAAGAACCAAGAAAGACATACAGAATTATTTCTGAGCAGTTTCCTTTATTGTTCCTAACCTCCAGACAGAAATCTGAACGAACTAAACAGACTATTTGCACCATAAAACATATTGTCTGGGAACTGTTAGGGAGGTGCCATCTTCACCTCCTTTCTCATACACAAACTATTTAAGCTGCGTTGTCTCTTGCTCTTCAGACTCCAAGAACCCAGAGATCCACAGAATACTTCTGAGCAGCATCCTGCATTGTTCCTAACCTATAGACAGGAATCTTGCCAAATTAAACCACCCTACTTGCACCATAAAATCATATGGTCTGGGTACTATTAGGGGGAAGCTGTCTTCACCCCCTTTCTCTCACACAACCCATAGAGAGAACTCTTGCCAAGCTGAAGTAACTATTTGCATTACTAAAGATTTCCTCTGAGAATTGTTAGCGAGGAACTGCCGTAACTCTCTTCTATTCGCCACCCTGAGTCCTACGGGAGTTGGGCGGCATATAAAAACGACCAAACTAAAATAAATAAAAATAAAATAAATTCCAAATGATCTAAGCTTTTCTGCCTCTGGAATGCAGCTCCTCCCTTCCTGTGAATCCAGACCACATTCTACCCCACTAGATGACCCTGGGCCAGTCACTCACACTCAGCCCTAGGATGGAGGCAATGGCAAACCTCTTCCAAAAATCCTTGCCAACGACACTGAAGGGATTAGTCCAGGCAATCACCAGAACTCATTCAAAGAGTCAACACACAACGATGGAAACCACAATTAACTCAGCTACTGCTTGTCCTAGTCAACACAACAAAACATGCTGGTTTTCAATGATCCTGGTGCATCAATTGCGACCATACTTGGAGAAGGAGGCTCTACTCACGCTCACTCATGCCCTTGTCACCTCTCGATTGGACTACTGCAATGCGCTCTACATGGGCTGCCCTTGAAGAGTATTCGGAGACTTCAACTGGTGCAAAATGCGGCTGCGCGTGCTGTGGTGGGTGTTTCAAGGTCCACCCACGTAACACCTATACTCCACCAGCTGCATTGGCTGCCCATTGGTCTCCGGGTACAATTCAAGGTGTTGGTCATCATCTTTAAAGCCCTACATGGCTCAGGACCAGGCTATCTTCTGCTTCATTCTTCCTTTCGACTGGTTAGGGCCCACAGAGTGGGTCTCCTCCAGGTCCCGTCAACCAAACAATGTCGGCTGGCGGGTCCTAGGGGGAGGGCCTTCTCTGTAGGGGCCCCTGCTCTCTGGAACCAACTTCCC
This sequence comes from Diadophis punctatus similis, assembly GCA_023053685.1. Classification (NCBI taxonomy): domain Eukaryota; kingdom Metazoa; phylum Chordata; class Lepidosauria; order Squamata; family Dipsadidae; genus Diadophis; species Diadophis punctatus. The sequence continues at coordinate 343,341 of JALIGW010000101.1, forward strand.
CCAGAGATCCGAATCATCCCCACCTTGCTGGCCTTCCGAAAAGCCATTAAGACATGGCTCTTCCTGCAGGCGGGGTGAGTTTGAGACGACTTTATATCTGATGTCTCCCCCATGTGTGTATGGTGTTTATATATATATATATATATATATATATATATATATATATATATATATATATATATATATATATATATATATATATATATATATATATATATATATATATATATATATATATATATATATATATATATATATATATATATATATATATATATATATATATATATGACAGAATAAACATATAACCCTTTCCTGGTGAAGAGCTGATTGGGAACAGAACCTTGTGGCTCAGAGGTTAATCTTCTGACTTTCAAGCAGACTGCCCAGGTTCAATTCCCACTACGGGTATGGCTATCTGACGAGAGCAAAATAGCTCGAAATAGATCTATAATAGTCTCCCTTTATTTTCATTTATCAGCAAAAAATGTTACACACACACACACACACACACACACACACACACACACACACACACACACACACACACACACACACACACACACACACACACACACATATATATATATATATATATATATATATATATATATATATATATATATATATATATATATATATATATATATATATATATAATATTTAACTGTTTTAAATTGTCTTTTTAATGATTTGTTTGGAGTTTTTATAAAATGTTGTACGCCGCCCTGAGTCCTGAGGGAGTAGGGCGGCATAGAAAAACTGCCAAATAAAATAAATAAATAAATAAATAAATAAATAAATAAATCTTTTCTGCCCAGTTTGTGTTCCAGCGTCTTTGATGGTTGGCCAAGCTAGGCAAATGATGATGATGTTATTCATTCACTCGTGTCCGACGCTTGGCAATTCATTGAGCCAGGTATCGCCACATCTTCCGATCTTGCACTGCTTAGTTGTCAATGACCATCAGAATTCATGCCAAGCCCTTCAACATCGCAATGATCCAAGTCTATGCCCCAACGACTGCTGTGACAGAGTTTGAAATAGAGCGCTTTGATGCCCTGGTCCAAGAAATTCTGAAACAAGTGCCCAAACATGACATGGCTTTACATTTTGGGTGACCTCAATGCAAAAATTGGCAACCATGTAGTAGAGACAGACATCGCTGGTCATTTTGGACTGACTAGGTGTGAAGAACGACCCAGGAAACTGTTTGGCACAATTTGGCCAAGAACATTGATTTAGGATCCCAAACACATGATTCAAGCAGCACAAGCTAGCAAAACCAAAATAAAAGGTAGTCCTCAACATACAGCAGTTCATTTAGTGACCGTTCAAAGTTACAACGGCATTGAAAAAAAAGTGTCTTATGACCGATTTTAAAACCATCGCAGCATCCCCATGGTCAAAATTCAGACGCTTGGCAGCTGACTCGGATTTAGGACGGTTGCAGTGTCCAGGGGGTCGTGTGATCCCCTTTGGCGACCTTCTGACGAGCCAAGTCGATGGGGAAGCCAGGTTCACTCAGCAACTCATTTAACAACCGCAGCGATTCACTTAACAGCCGTGGGAAGAAAGCTCGTAACATGGGACAATGTTCCCTTAACACCTGTCTTGCTTAGCAACTTAAATTTTGGGCTTCGTTGCGGTCGTAAGTCAAGGACTACCTGCGTAGGCAATCTAGGTTGAAGTGATCACTCAAGAAGTAAGGGAAGCCAGCGCTAAATTCCGTCACAACAGTAGTGTCTATGGAGATTCTCAGTCATCCAGGTCACAATTGTCCCAAAGGTGCTTTTTCAAGAGGCAACTGGACTTTTTTGTTTTTTTTTCTTGGAAGACGTTTCGCTTCTCAGCCAAGAAGCTTCTTCAGCTCTGACTGGATGGATAACTCCTTCCATTCCCCACCATCCAGTCAGAGCTGAAGGAAGCTTCTTGGATGAGAAGCGAAACATCTTCAAAGAAAAACAAAAAAGCTAAAACATATGAAGAACGGTTGCAGGAACTGTATATGTCTAGTCTTACAAAAAGAAGGACCAGGGGAGACATGAAAGCAGGGTTCCAATATTTGAGGGGTGGCCACAAAGAAGAGGGAGTCAAGCTATTCTCCAAAGCACCTGAGGGCAGGACAAGAAGCAATGGGTGGAAACTAATCAAGGAGAGACTCAACTTAGAACTAAGGAGAAATTTCCTGACAGTTAGAACAATTAATCCGTGGAACAGCCTGCCTCCAGAAGTTGTGAATGGTCCAACACTGGAAGTTTTTAAGAAGAGATTAGATAACCATTTGTCTGAAATGGTGTAGGGTTTCCTGCCTAAGCAGGGGGTTGGACTAGAAGACCTCCAAGGTCCTTTCCAACTCTGTTATTCCATTCTATTCTAAAGTCCAGAAAGGAAAGGAAAGGAAAGGAAAGGGAGAAGGGAGAAGGGAAGAAAAGAGGGAGAAAGGAAAGGAAAGGAGGAGGAAAGGAAAGGGAAAGGAAAGAAGGAAAGGAAAGGAAAGGAAAGGAGGAAAGGAAAGGGAAAGCAAAGCAAAGCAAAGAAGGAATGGAATGGAATGGAATGGAATGGAATGGAATGGAATGGAATGGAATGGAAAGGAAAGGAAAGGGAGAAGGGAGAAGGGAGAAAGGAAAGGAGGAAGAAAGGGAAAGGAAAGAAGGAAAGGAAAGGAAAGGAAAGGAAAGGAGGAAAGGAAAGGGAAAGCAAAGCAAAGCAAAGAAGGAATGGAATGGAATGGAATGGAATGGAATGGAATGGAATGGAATGGAATGGAATGGAATGGAATGGAAAGGAAAGGAAAGGGAGAAGGGAGAAGGGAGAAAGGAAAGGAGGAAGAAAGGGAAAGGAAAGAAGGAAAGGAAAGGAAAGGAAAGGGAAAGGGAAAGGAAAGGAAAGAAGGAAAGGAATGGAATGGAAAGGAAAGGAAAGGAAAGGAAAGGAAAGGAAAGGAAAGGAAAGGAAAGGAAAGGAAAGGAAAATATCTATGGAGATTCTCAGTCATCCAGGTCATGGTTGTCCCAAAGGTGTTTTTTCAAGGGCAACTGGACTTTCTGGTTTTTCTTCAAAGACGTTTCGCTTCTCATCCAAGAAGCTTCTTCGGAAAAACCAGAAAGTCCAGTTGCCTCTTGAGAAGGCACCTCTGGGACCACAGCAGTAGGTTTTTGAACCCTGAAGGGGAGTCTCTAACTCTTGCTATTGCACACTTTAATCCCCACGTGCTCTACAGAACGGCAAAAAACATGTGCCGCATTCAACTTCTCACAGCCGTCCTTATCCTGATAAGCATTTATTAGTGTCCCAAGAGCTTGGTTATCGTTCAACTCTTAATACCTACCAGAAGCTTCCCTGGAGCTCCGATAATATGCTCCCTCTTCTTTAATTGCTTTAATGTGGAGCATCAACAGTGATGATGATAATAATGAAAGAATTCCCCCAATCTCCCGCCAACATGGCGAACACTGCATTTTAAGTGCGCCGCCGTTCCATTTTCCCAAGACGGTGGCCTTACCCAAATTATCTCTTGAATCCGATGTTGAAACCCAGAGCAGTAAAAAAAACCGGCATCGTTGTTATCTTTTCTGCAGCTATTCAGAGGGAATTATTTCTTACTCCCTTTGTAGCAACAAGTCAGGGGTGAAACTGATTGAAAGGAAATGAGGCAATTACTCTGGAAAACAATCCAGGGGTGCATGGCTGCTTTTAAATCTCAGAGTGCTAATTCAGAGCGCACTGCGCCATTGGTAGGCCAGGCAAAAAGAAAAGATATCCCAGATTATTGTATCATGTTGAATGGAAGTTGCTATTTTTCCTGTCGATCTAAGAATTAAGCTTGGTGGAACTTTTTTTTCCTCCTCCAGTTCACATCGCAAATTATCTACAGCATTTGCGTTTTCCAAATCCACATGGATTCCAGAATGTGGTTATGGTTTAATTTTCACAGTTTCCAAAATTTTGTGATGCTCTTCTTCAAGAATGCAGCATTTGTCCATAAATAGCTGGTATGGTATTATGGTGAAGGTTTTGGAACAAACTCAGACACAGAAGTTCTCTGGTTAAGTGTGTCATTCATTCATCCATTCATTCACATGTTGTTTATATGTTTTTTAAAATTGTTTTTAAATTGCCTTTTTAATGATTTGTTTGGAGTTTCATAAAATGTTGTATGCCACCCTGAGTCCTGGGGGAGTAGGGTGGCAGAGAAAAACTGCCAGATAAATAAATAAATAAATAAATAAATAAATAAATAAATAAAAAATAAAAAATAAAAAATAAATAAATAAATAAATAAATAAATAAATAAATAAATAAATAAATAAATAAATAAATAAATAAATTCATTCAATTCATTCACTCACACTCACTCACTCACTCACTCATTATACTCAAGCATTATAAAGTGGTATTAACACGTCACGTGATCTTGATTCCATCCCTCTGTTTATGCAGCCTAGAACTGTGACTTACAGCTTCACTTTCCCTACAGTTATTAAGTGAATCATCTGTAGTTATTAAGTGAGACAGCAGATGACCGTGACTTACAATTTTATTCCTGGCTTCTCCATTAACTATGCTTGTTAGAAACTGGTTGTGAAGCCCATTAATGGCGGTTGTACGACTGCGGGACGCTGAGGCAGTTGCAAACTTCTGCCAGTTGTGAAGCACCAGAAACTTGATCACATGACCTTGATCATTGCGGCAGTCATAAATCTGAGGACCAGTTGTAAAGCTACTTTTTGAGCACCGTTGCAACTTCAAACAATCACTAAACCAGGCAGTCTTTAAGCAAAGATTATCTGTACGACAGAAAACCCTGATACCACATTCAACAGATGTTTATCCTTTCGTTCTTTCTTGAACCCTGCGTGGCATGGTGGCCTAGTGGTGAAGGCACTCGCCTCCCACTCAGAAGGTTGAGAGTTCAATCCTAGGCAGTGGCAGATGTTTCACTATCAGGGCACAAAGAGAAAATATTTGCTGCGAACTCCAAATAGGCATCAGGAAGGGCATCCGGTCAGTAAACGCTCAGCTCCATCCAGTCATCCTGACTCCACCCCGAATAAAGGCATTAAACAGTCATAAAAAGAAAATATATATATTTCTTGAACCCAGTTCTCCTGGAAAGCAGCCTTTTTTAAGCTGCTAGTTTGCAATCCTTCAGTGCAAACATAACGACATGATGAAATGCTATGCAACCCTGTAATAAGTTATTTCTGCTCCTCTCATTTTTATTGACTTTTGTAGGCGTTTATTTTTGGAATATTGTATTTTTGTTGTTTTTATCTCGGTACCCTAGCTGTCTTAAATTGTGATTTTCCTATGTAAGCAACCAAGGGATTTTTGTTCGCAGCAGCCTAGAAATATGTTAAATAAATAAAGCTGTCGGAACTAGCAACATCTATTGAAGTTCTTCAATCAATGGATAGATCTGCTAGCAAAAATAGGATTCTATGCTAAGCAACCTCTAAAAAAAAAAAGCTAAATATAAGCTTGTTATTAAATGGTTCCACAGCCGAATGACATCCTCCCAGGTTTTTTTTTTTTACTCCTTTCTCCATTTTCTTCTTTTCTATGAAAATATAATTTGATTTACTTCCTCGTGTCCCTTGCCAATGACACTCACCGGATTCATTGCCTGTAACTTTTTCGGGACAGCTTTGAAGAATCCTTAGAGAATCTGCTACTTCCTGCAAGTTTAATATCAATCAACTCCTACAACTGGTCAAAAACTAGAAAAATGTCCAGGGAAGCGAAAGAAAAAACAAGTTTAAACCAGCCACAGGGGAAGAAAAAATAGAAGACTTTGCTTGCTATTTATTTATTTGACTTCCAGTGTTGGAATGGGCTGTGAAAATTGATAGTCATTAAATTATAGATCATAGAGACGCATAGAGACAGAGAGGCCAAGGAGTCCAACCCCTGCTAAATATTTCATTCTACTGTCAAATGAGAGCAAGTTTGGCCTAGTGATGAAAGAATCCGGCTAGAAACCAGAAGATCATGAGTTCTGGTCCTGCCTTAGCTATGAAAGCCAGCTGGGTGACTTTGGACCAAACATCAGGAGACAGTGAATTCTAGTCCTGGTTTAGGCATGAAAGCAAGCTGGGTGACTCTGGGCCAATCACCAGGAGACGGTGAGTTCTAGTCCCGCCTTAGGCATGAAAGCCAGCTTTGTCACTTTGGGCCAATCACCAGGAGATGGTGAGTTCTAGTCCCGCCTTAGGCATGAAAGCTGGCTGGGTGACTCTGGGCCAATCACCAGGAGATGGTGAGTTCTAGTCCTGCCTTAGGCATGAAAGCAGGCTGGGTGACTTTGGGCCAATCACTAGGAGACAGTAAGCTCTAGTTCTACCTTAGCCATGACAGCCGGCTGGGTGACTTTGGGCCAAACGCCAGGTGATGGTGAGTTCTAGTTCTGCCTTAGCCATGAAAGCAGGCTGGATGACTAGGGTGCCCAGATGTCTTGATTTTATCAGGATTGTCCTGATTTTTAGAAGCTTGTCCTGATTCTGAAAATGTCCTGATTTTGTCCTGAAATTCGAGTGCCCATCCTGATTTGTCCTGAACTTTTGTAAAATTTTAGGATAATCAAGATGAACGTTAAATGAAAGTACGTTTGCACTACTTGTGTTTTAGTTCAATCGCTTCATTTTCAGGCAGATTCTCTTATGTATTGTTACGGAAGATTTCGTGTGCATTTTTAGCGTGTAATATTTTAAGGCTTTCTTTCAGGGTTGTGATAAATTATTTAAAATACTGTAAATGTTTTCTTAGTTTAAAGTGAGCGGTCATGTAATAAAATTGTGGTTTTATTTTATTTCCTTTCGCCCCCGAGGCACCGGAGGAGCCTGCAAAGCCAGCTTGGGGGAGGGGGGAAAGAAAGGGGGCAAAGGGTCCACCAATCCCGCGCCCGCCAAAGCGAATCTGGGCCAAAAGTGCGTTTCCGCCAAAGGAAGCCCCCGTGCCCGCCCCCGCGCGCGCCTGGGCCAACCTCCCCGTTAAAACAAGCGAAGGGCTGCGGAAGAGGCGGCAGCTGGGCTTGAAATCCTCTAAAATCTAGGTGCGTGTTATACTCCGAAAAATACGGTACTTTATTACTATAATATGGCTACAAAAAGGAAAAATCTTTACCGAGAAGAATATTCTAAAGATTTTGATGGTATTAAAAAGAGTAGAAAAGGAGACACTTTCGCATTCTGTTCATATTGTTCATCGGACCTTGATATTGGAAGTACAGGCGCCCCAGCCATTTCTAGACATTGTGGTACAAAACTTCACGATGAAAATTCAAAATCCAAGAAGTCAACCACTGAAATAGGACAGTTTTTTGTCAGTAAAAATGCGCCGGTATCTAAGAAGACGTTAGCTGCAGAAGCAGTTCCAGCATATCATACGGCCGTTCATTCGCTTTCATTCAGAAGTAATGAATGTACTAACAAACTTTTGACAACAACCTTTCCAGATTCTGAAATAGCCAAAAAGTGAAATGCTTGCTTCAAATTAAAATAAATCATTCTTCTTCATCGTGTGGCGAAATGTATAAAAAGATTTTGGGCGGCGAAAATTTGCTGAATAAGATATCATCTCATAGTAAATACGTGTGAATATGATGTTTTATTGGCTTTGTTGGAGTAATAAACGTTATCTTGAGAAGTGCTATTTTTTTTAAGCTGCCTGATTTTGGATCAAAGGTATCTGGGCACCCTATGGATGACTTGGGTGAATCACTAGGAGACAGTAAGCTCTAGTTCTACCTTAGGCATGGTAGCTGGCTGGGTGACTTTGGACCAAACACCAGGAGATGGTGAGTTCTAGTTCTGTCTTAGCCAGGAAAGCCAGCTGGGTGACTTTGGGCCAGTACCTATCTCTCAGCCCAATTCATCTCACAGTGTTGTTGTGGGGAAAATAGGAAGAAGGAATATTGTGTGTAATGTGTATCCACCACCATGAGTTATTTATAAAAATAGGAAGGGAGGGAGGGAAGGAGGGAGGGAGGGAAGGAAAGGAAGGAAGGGAGGGAGGGGGTGAGGGAGGTCATATGGAAAAGGTGTTTCACTCATCAATAACTTCTAATATTTATCTGCAGCATTGCTTATCTTAATCAAATAGAGGAAAATCCCCAGCAGGTGTAATTCTGATACAGTCATGTCCACTTTCTTGCACAGCCTATTTTGTATGATAGGCAGGAAAATGCATGGGGAATTTAAATGAATATCAATAGAATATTTGTAGCTCAAGGTTGAATCGTGGGGTCCTTGATGTTCCCTGACCTGGTTGGTTTGAAACTTGGTTGGTTTCTTACACAAGTTTCATGATGCAACTAGGTGACATCATCACTGGGATCCGATTAAATTAGTATCTTTTAGGAAGAGGAAAGTTTCAAACCAAATAGGCCGCCAAGACAGATTTCATGGGAGAGTTGAAACAAAATGGAAGGAGAGGCACAATCTGGAGGCAAGATCAGGCACCGGATAAGGTCAGAGCCAATAATGAAATCAGTTAAAACACAATAAAGAGGAGATACTGTATTTATCTCCTTTTTATTGTGTTTTAACTGATTTCATCATTCACCCCGAAGAAGAGGGGCTCAACCTATTTTCCAAAGCACCAGAAGGCAAGGCAAGAAACAATGGATAAAAACTAATCAAGGAGAGAAGCAACCTAGAAGGAGAAATTTCCTAACAGTGAGAACAACCAACCAATGCCTTGCCTCCAGAAGTTGTGAGTGCTCCATCACCAGTGGTGGGTTGCTCCCGGTTCGGATCGGTTCTTAGAACCAGTAGCGCCGGCGGCCTGCAGCTCCGCCCACCCACCCGGGATGCTTCTGCGCATGCACGAGCGCGTGCGTGAATTGGTAGAACAATCATTTACAACCAACCACTGTCCATCACTGGAGGTTTTTAAGAAGAAACTGGGCAGCCATTTGTCTGGAATGGTACAGGACCTCCTGCTTGAGCATGGGGTTGGACTAGAAGACCTCCAAGGTCCCCTTCCAACTCTATTATTGTTGTATTCTGAGATGTGCAATCATGGACTAACAGCTGGAATGCTTCTACAAACAAACTTAAAGCGCTGGATTTCAAGGTCATCCCCCAGAAGTTCCACAAAATTTTACAGCCCGAGTTAACATTGCTCTCATTAAAATTTCATTTTGAGAATTAATTGTTCTTTAGTTCGATATAATTGGAATTGAAATTAACGTACATTAAGTTGATTAAGCGTAACTAGCATAGCATATCATTTCTCCCTTTTGACAAATTAACCATTAATCTTGGGCGACAAGGGGCAGGGCAATTTTTTTTGGAGGGGTGGAGGGAAGATATGGACATGTATCTGTGACCCAGCAGGTCCATAAATTGGGAAAGGGTCATCAAGGAGGAGTCCAAATTAAAGCATCTCAAAGATCTGTCTGACCTCTTCTCGACCACAAAAGTGAATGGAGCTTATCATGTTCCTGTTGTTGTTATTACATTCATCATGGCTGCCCGCTCTAGAAGAACCTCTAGATTTGATCTTGTCCTGTTGCTTGGTAGCAACTTTACTGGAGATTCCAGATCAAACTTGGACTTTGGTCAAGATACATGAAATCCTGGAGCTGAATCAGGGGTGGGTTCCTCCCGGTTCGGACCGGATCGCCCAAATCGGTAGCAACCTGCTGGTGACGTCACGATGGCGTCACGGATCCGGTTCGGTCGGTGCTGGTACGTGGGCACCGCCATCTTTTTTGGGGGGGATTTTTTCCGAATTTTTTCCTATTTGGAAGTTTTTTCCTCTGCTGCTGCTTGAAAAAGGGCCCTCCCGCGCGCCCCGGGTTTATACTTCTGTATTTTTCGGAGTATAAGACGCACCTTTTTACCCCTCAAAAGAGGGTGAAAACTTGGGTGCATCTTATACACCGAATGTAGCCCCACCCACACAGCTACCCCCACCCTTTGGCCTCTGTCTTCCAGCAATTTACCTGTTTGCAGCAAACAGGGAAGAGCCTGTTAAGACAAGAAAGTCCTTAGCAGCTTCCAGATCCCCAGCTGATTTGCCACGTGCTAAAATGAAACTGAAACTGAAACTGCGAAGAGGCAAATAGCTGGGAGAGACACGCAGATTTTTATTTTCAGCTGAACTGGATGGAAGGGGGTAAGTGAATAACTATAAATGTCTGTAGAATGTTCAAATTATTAGACTTATTTTTAAAAGACTGTTTTATTATTGTTCTGGAGCCAGAGGTCTCCAACTTTGGCAATTTTAAGACTTGTGGACTTCAACTCCCAGAATTCCACAGCATCTTTGTTAGCTTTGCTGGCTGTGGAATTCTGGGAGTTGAAGTCCACAAGTCTTAAAGTTGCCAAGGTTGGAGACCCCTGTAAATCTAGACAACTTAACAAAATAAAGAAGCGTTTTAAAATAAATGCTTGCTCTGAAGAGGCCCAGTGCTATTATATCTTCTTTTAAATAATAGAGAATAATGTATACTTCCAGAAATTTTAATTAATTTTAACAGCTCTGTACAAGTATAATATGAAATGTAACTGTCCTGTTTAGTATTAGAGTTTAGTTACCTTGGAGTAGATCTATTTAAATAATTGGGAAGAGTTAGTGTGACTACATTTAAGAAAACTTTCTGGCATAATGTACATTTCTCCAATTCTTTGCTATTTCTATGGGTCAGGCACATATGCACAGAAATACACAGCAAACAGTGTATATCATCTGTGCTGTTTTCTGTTTGCTGTTTGGCAAATTGCTTGGAGGCAGAGGCCTTTTTCCCTTGTTTTCCTCCCCCAAAACTAAGGTGCATCTTATACTTCAGTGCGTCTTATACTCCAAAAAATACCGTACCTTTATTCCTTCGCCCAAAGCACAGCTAATCAGCTCCTCAGCTGTGTTTCAGGCTGATTATAGCTACTGAGCATGCGCAGAAGCAGAATTGCATGAGGGGACGCGCGTGTGTGAGCAAGCATAGTGATCGCACACGCGTGAAATGTCGCGATGCGAACCGGTGGCGAAGGTAAGTGGAACCCACCCCTGAGCTGAATCTCATGTGGGAAAGAGACTTTGCTTCTTTTAATATGTCTGAATCTATCCTAAAGCATGGAGCTCAGACTTGGATATGCTGCTTGAGGTGAAGTCTGACCCTTATAGAAGGAAATGGAAGCCTTGTTCCTGTGATTGGAGAACTTCATTTTGTGGATGCAACTGAATTTTGGGTTTTGTTTTAGCAGCCACTAAATCAAATAAGCTTACTCAAATGCAATTGGACCGGGCAGAAATCTGGCTTAGAAAGTCAAAATGTGATTTGAAGCATGACTGGTTGCCTCGTCCTTTTTTTTCTTGGCTCACACTTGCTTTCCACAGATGATATGTCATTCTGGCAAAACTGTATTTGGCTTAAAATATTCCAACCCACTTCTCTAACTTAACAAGTTTCATTTTCTCTCCTCTCCTCTCCTCTCCTCTCCTCTCCTCTCCTCTCCTCTCCGCTCCTCTCCTCTCCTCTTCCCTCTCTCTTTTTCTCCTTTCTCCTTTCTCCTTTCTCCTTTCTCCTTTCTCCTTCTCCTCTCCCCTCCTCTCTCCTTGCCCTCCCCTCCCCTCCCCTCTCCTCTTTCCCCTCTCCCTCTCCCAAATTTTGGAAGACTCCTATCACGGTCACCCCTAGTTCTTCCTTTCACTAGATCAGACAAACCCAAATCCTGCAACTGTTCTTCATATGTTTTCGCCTCCATTAAAGGTAAAGGTTCCCCTCGCACATATGTGCTAGTCGTTCCCGACTCTAGGGGGCGGTGCTCATCTCCGTTTCAAAGCCAAAGAGCCAGCGCTGTCTGATGATGTCTCCGTGGTCATGTGGCCGGCATGACTAAACGCCAAAGACGCACAGAATGCTGTTACCTTCCCACCAAAGGTGGTCCCTATTTTTCTACTTGCATTTTTTACATGCTTTCGAACTGCTAGGTTAGCAGAAGCTGGGACAAGTAACGGGAGCTCACTCCGTTACGTGGCACTAGGGATTCAAACTGCCAAACTGCCGACCTTTGTGATCGACAAGCTCAGCGTCTTAGCTACTGAGCCACCGTGTCCATACACCGTGTTCCACCCTTAGTCTAGCTTCTCCTTTAACACAGCTAGACTCCGGACAGGTCTACAAAGGTTTAAAAAAAAATCAGAACTGAGGCCTAGCTGATGCATTTGTATTCCTGAAGGTTGTTTCACACTCACTTTACACGCTCCTCTCTTCTGAGACCGAAGCAAACCCTTGCGAAGAGCATAAATTTTGGATGATGCCTTGTCCATCAACGTCTCGCAGATCTACCATAACATGAATTTTTAAATTGGCCGGGGACTTTGGAAATGTGTTTAACAAACCTTGCTGAATGTTTTGGCATGCCTGGCCTGATTTGAGGAAATTGCAACAGTCGATGGAAGCAGGCAGCCCTGATTATTTCAGCACAACTCATCGGATGCAAAGCATGTACCAAGGTCTATCTCTACCACTTAGGCTGGGCAATCACGGTTGCTTCATGCTTAGAGGCATAAACGCAGAGAACAAAACTATGTCCCTGCAATGAACACGAAGACCGGCGGTGGAAGAGGTGTGAAGGTAATGGTGAAAAAGCAAATCCCGTCTCAAGAGCATAGAAAACTTTACTGGCTCTTTAACTTAGATAGTAGGATATGCATCGCTTTGAATCTCAAACAGGAAAGGTGCCTTGGGGCAAGAATGGATGGGCACTCCGCACCTCCCAGCACCGCCTTGAGGAAGTGGGATTGTTTGGCCTTGAAAGATGACCATGGGAGCCAGTTTGGTCCGGTGGCTAGAAAGCAAGAGGCCATGAGTTCAAGTCCTGTCGTAGTCATGAAAGCCGGTTGCAGCGGTGGGATGCTCCCGGTTCGGCCCAGTTCTGTAAAACGGTAGCGGCAGCGGCGGCAGGAGGCTCCGCCCACCCGCCCGGGATGCTTCTGCATATGCGCAGAAGCATCGCGCGCGACCGCGAACTGGTAGCAATGGGATTTAGAACGCACTACTGGCTGGTTGGGTGACTTCGGGCCAATAAGCAGGAGACTGGAAATTCTAGTCCCTACTTAGGCATGAAAGCCAGCTGGGTGACTTTGGGCCAATCACCAGGAGATGGTGAGTTCTAGTCCCGTCTTAGGCATGAAAGCCGGCTGGGTGACTTTGGGCCAATCACTAGGAGACGGTGAGTTCTAGTCCCACCTTAGGCATGAAAGTCGGCTGGGTGACTCTGGGCCAATCATCAGGAGACTGGGAGTTCTAGTCCCGCCTTAGGCATGAAAGTCAGCTGGGTGACTTTGGCCCAATCACTCTGTCTCTCAGTCCAACCCACCTCACAAAGTTGTTGTTGTTGTGGGGAAAATAGGAAGAGGAAGGTGTGTGGGATATGTTTTCCACTTTGCATTATTTGTAAAAGTAATAAAAGAAGGATACAAATAAATAAAAAGAACAGCGTGCCCTCAAGAAAATACATATTTGAGGTAAGGATGGAACTAAGTGGAACTAGTTGCTTGAGTACCGTTTGCTTGAGTACAGGTAGTCCTCGACTTACAACACTTTACTTAATGACCATTCAAAGTTACAACGGGACTGAAAAAAGTGACTTATGGCCATTTTTCACGCTTACGACCATTGCAGCATCCCATGATCTCGTGATCAAAATTCAGAGGCTTGGCAACTGACTCATACTTATGACGGCTGCAGTGTCCCGAGATCACGTGATCCCCTTTTTGCAACCTTCTGACAAGCAAAGTCAATGGGGAAGCCAGATTCACTTAACAACCGTGTTAGTAACGGTGGCACGCAAGCTAGGCCATGCTGTAATGGTCAGGGGTGGGCTTCAAAGTTTTTAGCAAGGGGTTCTCTGCCTGGTTGCTGGTTGGGTGTGGCCATGGTGGGCGTGGCCTACTCGGCCTCCTGTACCACGGCAGTGGGGGGCATTTTAGCCCTCCCTGGGCTCCGGAGGCTTTTCTCGAGCCTCCGGGAGGGCGAAAACAGCCTCCCCAGGCTCCGGAGGCCCTCTGGAGGCCAGAAATGGGCCTGTTTCCAGCCTTCCCGAACTTCCAATATGCCCGTTTTTCACCCTCCCCGAGCCTCCGCATGCACCCTGCACTTACCTGCATCCAAAACGGACCGCGTGAGGACTCCTGGGAGGGGTGGGGTGGGGTGGGCGGAGCCAGCCAGGAGTGCGATTTGGGGGTTCTCCAAACTGCACAGAATCTTAGCTAGAGGTTCTCCCGAACCCCTGCGAACCCCCAGCAGCCCACCCCTGGAAAGTCTCCAAATCCAGGACACCTGAAAATTCATGATTTAGTCCCAAAGGTGCTTTTTCAGGAGGCAACTGGACAATTGCACCCCAACAACCTCCAGACAGTCTCAGCTCCATTAGATAGACCAGATCAGAGCTAAAAACTCCTTTTTACTGAGATTGACTTTAAGAACAGAATATTTCAACTCTGATTGTGCTAATGGTATGTGGGAATGACCTTGAGAGACAGAAGCAGAGATGCTCCCTAGAGAGGATCAGATAAAGGAGAAGGAGAACTTATACACACCCTATGTTTCTGTTTATCCTGATTTTCAAGTCGGGATAATAATCAAAGTGTATTCTAAAAAAAATACAGGCAGTCCTCAACTTATGACCACAATTCAGCCCAGAATTTATGCTCCTAAGTGAGAAATTTGTTAAGCGAGTTTTGCCCCATCTTACGACTTTGCTTGCCACATTTGTTAAGTGAATCACTGCAGTTATGAAATTAATAACAAAGTTGTTAAGTGAACCTGGTTCCCCCATTGAAATGGCTTCTCGGAAGGTCACAAAACGGGATCACGTGACCCCGGGAGACTGCGACCGTCCTAAATATGAACCAGTTGTTAAGCATCTGAATTTTGATCACGTGACCATGGGGATGCTGCAACGGTCATAAGTGTGAAAAATGGTCCTAAGTCGCTTTTTTCAGTGCCCTTGTAACGTTGAACGGTCACTGAGTGAACTGTTGTAAGCCGAGGATTCTGAAATTGAACCATTTAGTAAAGATGGAGGATCTGGTTGGCCAGTGTCGAAGTGGGATGACAAAATAGGTCGGTTTTGGCTTGATCTATACAAGCTCCTTTTTTTGTTGTTGTTGCAGAGGTTAAATTATTCTTGATGCCCTTCACATTTTCGTGATGGCCAGTTCGGTTCTGCAGTTCTTCGGTGTACATTACTTTTTAATCGGTCCTTTTTTTACTTTTTCATCATGTTCTTAATTTTGCAATGGTTTTGGGTTCTTAAATAATTTCTGCATTTCGCCTCCCGACTTGGGCAAAACACTGTTTTAGCTTCAGGCAAGGCAACTTAAATATATATATATACTGTATATATATATATACAGTAAGTATAGTAGTCTCCCTTTATTTTCATTTATCAGCAAAAAATGTTACATATATATATAGATAGATAGATAGATAGATAGATAGATAGAGAGATAGATAGAGAGATAGAGATAGAGATAGAGATAGAGATATATACATACATACATACATACATACGTACATACATACATACATACATACATACATACATACATATGTGGGTGTTTGTATGTGGGTCTTTGGTTATTCGGGTTTTCTTCAATTTCTTCAATTTTCTTCAATGTTTTCTTCAATTTCTTCTTCAATTTCACGCGGGAGAAAACCCGAATAACCAAAGACCTACATATATATATATATATATATATATATATATATATATATATATATATATATATATATATATATATATATATATATATATATATATATATATATATATATATATATATATATATATATATATATATATATATATATATATATATATATATATATATATATGAAATTCATGGGAAATGAGCAGGGGTAGGCGTCACAAATTTTAGCAAGGGGTTCTCTGCCCAGTTGCTGGGTGGGCGTGGCTATGGTGGGCATGGCCTAGCTGGCCTTCTGCACCATGGTGGAGGGGGGCAATTTTTCCCTCCCCAAGCTCCAGAGGCTTTCCTCGAGCCTCTGGGAGGGCGAAAACAGCCTCCCCAGGCTCTGGAGGCCCTCTGGAGGCTGGAAATGGGCCTGTTTCCAGCCTTCAGAACTTCCAGTAGGCCGTCTTTTGCCCTCCCCGAGCCTCCGCGCGCACCCTGCACTTACCTGCATCCAAAACGGGCCGCATGGGGACTCCTGGGAGGGGCGGGGTGGGATGGGCGGAGCCAGCCAGGAGTGGGATTTGGGGGTTCTCCGAACTGCACAGAGTCTTAGCAAGAGGTTCTCCTGAACCCCTACGAACCACCAGCAGCCCACCCCTGGAAATGGGTATATAAGTACTTCCTTGCATGCAATATAGTTTTGGAAACTATAGCTATTAAAAAGTAATCTCAGGCAATATGACCATATGGTTACAATCTGAGGATATACATGCTCCCAGATTGTTTGAGCTTCCGGAAACAATATCCTTTTAAGTAAGGACACTAAGCTGGAAAATATTGATATGTCATCTAAAATTCAGAGGCAATACAATTCTCACTCACAATTCCTGAACTATAAAAGACTTGTTTTCATTCTCCGTATTTCTGGAGGCACCTTCAGTGTTTGAAACTAGCAATGGACAATTTGTTTGGCATAGAATAATAGATTGGAAGGGACCAGGGGCGGGTTCCTAATTTTTTTACTACCACTCTGTGGGCGTGGCTTATTTTGTGGGTGCGGCTTGCCAGCCATGTGACTGGGTGGGCGTGGCTTCTCGGACTGCTGAAGGGAGGGGAACTGAGATAGGTCCTACCGCCCATTCCCCCTCCCCTCAGCAGCTCGAGAAGCCTTGAACATGCAAAAATGCCTGGGATCATCACCGGCGTTCGTGGCTTCTCGGACTGCTGAAGGGAGGGGAATGGAGATAGCTCCTGCCGCCCGTTCTTTCAGCGTCTCACACGCTCCCTCAGCCATCCTCCCCTGCTTGGACTCACTGTGGGGTAGGAAGGCAGCGCATGCGCAGTGCCGGAAGCTCAGCTTCTGGGCATGCGCAGAAGAAATTTTTTAAAAAAAATTAATTTTTTTTTAAAAAAATGGCGCCGCCGCACCGGTACTGTGACTTCACCAGCGGGCCGCTACCGGTGCTATAGAGTGGACCGCACCGGTAGGAACCCACCACTGGAAGGGACCTTGGAGGTCTTCTAGTCCAACCCGCTCCTCAAGCAGGACAAATTCTGGACAAATGGCTGTCCAATCTCTTTTTTTAAAAAAACCCAGTGTTGGAGCACCCACAACTTCTGGAAGAAAGCTATTGCACTGATTGCTCTTACTGTCAGGAAATTTCTCCTTAGTTCTAGTTTGGACCTCTGTTTACTGATCTTCCACCCCTTGCTTTTTTAAAAAATAATTTTTATTAAACAGTTTTTCCCAATTTTAACATAATTATCATCTCTGCAACATTTCCACCCATTGCTTTTTGTCCTGTCCTCTGATGCTTTGGATAATAGGTTGGCCTTCTCTTCTCAGTGATTCCTCAAGTACTGGAAGACTGCTATCATGTCTATGGGGATCCTCAGTCATCCAGGTCATGGTTGTCCCAAAAGCGGGGGTGAAATCCAGCAGGTTCTGACAGGTTCTGGAGAACCGGTAGCGGAAATTTTGAGTAGTTCGGAGAACCGGCAAATACCACCTCTGGCTGGCCCCAGGAGTGGGGTGGGAATGGAGATTTTGCAGTGTCCTTCCCCTGCCACGCCCACCAAGCCACGCCCACAGAACCGGTAGGGGAAAAATTTTGAATTTCACCCCTGCCAAAGGTGCTTTTTTCAGGAGGCAACTGGACTTTCTGGTTTTTCTTTGAAGACGTTTCGCTTCTCATCCAAGAACACTTGTTTTGATGTGCTATAATTAATCTAACAGACAGTAGAATTCTCGCTTCTGCAATGGGAGTTTTGTTCTTTCTTATAGTTTATTATCTCTCAGTGCATATAAAACCAAAGCTGCTTTTACGGCTTCTCAAGTGATCCCTAAACCCCAAATCCCCTCAGACTCTTAACTGCTTTTTGGGGTCAACTGTGGTGGTCTCTGAGCTTGGTGATTTTCTTGCAGATGTTTTATTACCCATTACTAGGTGACATCCTCATGGGATCAGATGAAGCGACCTAGTTTGGGTAATAAAACCTCTGCAAGAAAACCACCAAGCTCAGAGAGCACCAAGGACCCCACAGTTCAACCCTGAGCTACAAATACACTCTTCTATGCTTTAAGAACAGCAGAGAATCACTTGTCTTTGTTTCAGCTGTTGCTGTTCCCTTTTCCTTCTTCCTTTTGTCCCTCTATTGTCTTTGAACCTTGTTCTTTTCATCTCTTAATCAAATGTCCTCTTCAGTCCTAAAGCTGAGATCATAATTCTTTTTTTTCAGATCAGTTCCACAGCAAGTTTCCATCTGATCATTAGCCTGATTGCTGCAGGCCAAGCTTGCTTTAATCTGGGTTTCTCAAATTTATATATCTTAAGATCCCCCTTACTCTGTTGAAGAACCCTAAGACAGAACATTCCTTCAGGTATTTTGTTTTGAGAAGAATATATGTAGATTTATAGGCCATAACATCTATCTGTCTGTCTGTCTGTCTGTCTGTCTGTCTGTCTGTCTGTCTGCTTATGTCTCGGTCCATCCATCTCTGTCTCCATCTCCATCTCCATCTCCATCTCTATGAATATGTCTATGTCTCACCATCAAAGCTGACACCAGCCAGAGCATAAAAAAAACTCAAAGAAACAATGCAAGATTGGAAGATGTGGAGAGTCCTGGCCCATAGAACCACCAAAAGTTGCACTTGACTGATCAGATGATGATATCATCATCATCATCATCATCATCATCATCATCATCATCATCATCATCATTGTGTCTACATTTACCTGACTCTTTCCACCCACCCACCAACGCACCCCTCCCTCCCTCCCTCCCTCCCTCTCTATTCTTTTTCTCTCCCTCTCTCATAACTATAACAGGGACGATTTTCAAGGTGTACATTTTGAAATCATTCCGTCGACAGTACTGTAATTGCTCTAAAATACAAGTAAACATGGGCTGACGGAGCAGTCTTCCTTGAAGTCCAAATTAAGAAATACATCCAAATAATGAGAAAAAGTTAATGGGGTGTGTGTGTGTGAAGCTAAGCTTGCCACTGTGACAGGAGTCTTCCACTAAGCCTTACCCAAAACAAAACAAAACGCAACACCCAAATAATGAGAGGGACAATGTGTATCTCTCTCTGTCTCTGTCTCTGTCTCTGTCTCTGTCTCTGTCACTCTCTCTCCCTCCCTCTCTCTCTCTCTCTCTCCCCTCTCTCACTCTCCCTCTCTCTCTCTCCCCCTCTCTATCTCCTATCTATCTATCGATCGATCGATCGATCGATCTTTCTTTCTATCTATCTATCTATCTATCTATCTATCTATCTATCTATCTATCTATCTATCTATCTATCTATCTATCTATCTATCTATCTATCTATCTATCATCTATCTATCATCTATATATATAGAGAGAGAGCGTCTTTGGGTAAGTGTTGACTCCTGCCTAGACAGTACGGTAATTGCTCCAATGTTCACACACACACACACACACACACACACACACACACACACACACACACACACACTTACTTCCTTTCCCTGTCACACTGGAAAGAAGAGGAGGGGGTCAACCTATTCTCCAAAGCTCCTGAAGGCAAAACAAGAAGCAACGGATGGAAACTAATCAAGGAGAGAAGCAACCTAAAACTAAGGAGACATTTCCTGAAAGTTAGAACAGTGGAACGACTTGCCTCCCGAAGTAGTGGGTGCTCCAACACTGGAAGTTTTAAAGAAGAGATTGGACAACCATTTGTCTGAAATGGTATAAGGTTTCCTGCCTGAGCAGAGGATTGGACTAGAAGACCTCCAAGGTCCCTTCCAACTCTGCTATTCTGTTCTGAATGCTGCACCTCTTCTCATGGTCTTTTCCAGAATTTGGGCAAGTAAGACACATCCCATTTAGTCTCCAGCTGCAACAAAATGTACATTTCTCAAAAAAAAAAAAAGCCACCTGGCTTAAATGACACAGTTTCTTTAAGAAACAGGACTGGTTTTGCTAAAAAAAAGAAGAGAAAAGGCAGGGCACTTCCTAACCATAGAGACCACCTCATTGCTAATTCACCCCAAGGTGGAAAGTCAGATGTTAACTCAGAGAAGGTGCTGTTCAGGATGTACCTCATACCAACGGCAAGTTGATGCTACTAATCAACATGCATTACTTTAAAAAGTTAGAGGAGGAGCTGTTGTACTTAATGGGAAGAATCTCCGTGAAATACGAGCGGTAATAGCTTTGTAGCAGTAAGGCTGCCGTTAATATCACCCAGCGAACCGAAAGTCTTGCAGCTTGAAATATTTACACTGTTGGGCTGAATTTTCCCCAGGGACCACTGCAAAGGCCAAAGATATACAGCATTACTGGCTGGTGTTTCTTTCCCATCCTTAATTGCTATGATTTGAGGTGGAACATTTGTATGTCGAGGGAATTACCTAACCGGGAGGAAAGGAAGACGAAGATCCAGCTCTGATGGGAATTTTATTCAGCTTTTACTGAACTATATTTAGCAAGATTTTTACGCTGGGATCAGGGGTGGGTTCCACTTCCCTTCCCTACTGGGTTGCATCGTGTCGGAAGCTCGCTTCGCGCATGTGTGCGCCTATGTCACGTTGGGGAAATGACCCTCTGCGCATGCACAGAAGCCTTTGCGCATGCACAGAGGGTTATTTGCCATCCGCTTTCAAGGAGCGGCGACTGGAGGACTGGTTCGGGGGCTTGGCCAGCCAGCCATCGCTGCCAGTTCGGCGAGCGGGAGCAAATTTCGGCCATCGGTTCGGGTGAACCGGTCCGAACCGGCAACAACCCACCACTGGCTGGGATCATGAAGATGCTTTAATGATTCTACCCCCCCCCCCCAGCAAGTAAGATCAATGTTATCAGGTCGTGATAAATGTTGCATACTTTTTGCGTGATGATTTCTGCATATTTAAACAATTGCATATGGAGATAAAGGGACTTTTAACACGGTGGCCACGAAAGTAATCAAGATATCAATTAGGGTCTCACATGGAATAGCCAATCAATCAATTTTATTACATGAAATAGCTAATCAATCAATTTTATTTATTGGATGGAATGGCTAATCAATCAATTTTATTTATTACACCGAATGGCTATTCAATCAATTTTATTTATTACATGGAATGGCTAATCAATCAATTTTATTTATTGTGCGGAGTAACTAATCAATCAATTTTATTTATTGCATGGAATAGCTAATCAATCAATTTTATTTATTATGGCTTTTAGTCCGCAAACAAAACAGAAAAAGGGGAAAAAAATTAAAACAGAGTTAAAACAGCTAAGCCACAAGTAAACATATGCAGCAATATATCTTCGATCTTAAATCTTCCTATGTATTGATTCCCTGCCAAAGTCTTAGCACTAGATAACAAAACTTGGCAGCGATGTAGGTTGTACAAAAAGGCTTTATCAGCAACCCGAAAATCAACACAGAAACTGTCTGATTGTCCAGGAAAGAGGGAAAAAATATATATGAAATGTTGATGCGATATCGTATAAACCTGCAATATAAAAAGTGTTATGCATTCTTCCTTTGGTGTGCCACAAGGGCAGAAACAATGAGCCATGGTGACTTTTTATTGTCTTCAAGAAGACTATTGCAGCAAATTCTAGTCAAAGTTCAGAAGTTCCTTGAATAGGTCAAGGAGTAAATATAGTGTGGCGTAACGTTTTGACGAATCGTTTTTGAAAACCTGCAAAAATTGCACAGTTGGTTGAAATTATACAGCAATTCAATTTCAAGTGATAGTTGGACAATCTGATTTTTAACCCGAGACCAACCAGATAGCACTGTTCCAATATTTGAGGGGCTCCTAAAAAGACGAGAGGGTCAAAATTATTTTTCCAAAGCACCAAAAGGCAAGATGAGAAACAAGGGTTGGAAACTCACCGAGGAGAGAAGCAACCTAGAACTAAGGAAAAAAATTCCTGACAGTGAGAACAATCAATCAGTGGAACAACTTGCCTTCAAAAGTTGTGGGTGCTCCATCACTGGAGGCTTGCAAAAAGAGACTGGACAATCATTTGTCTGGACAGTAGTGGGTTCTCCCGGTTCGGCCCGGTTCTAAGAACCGGTAGCGAAGGTGGCGGGAGGCTCCGCCCACCCACCCGGGACGCTTCTGCGCATGTGCAGAAGCATCACCCATGCGCACAAGTGCGCACACGAACCGGTAGTAAATGGTTTTAGAACCCACTACTGATATAGGGTCTCCTGCTTAAGCAGTGGGTTGGACTAGAAGACCTCTGAGGTCCCTTCCAACTCTATTATTCTATGTTCTATGTTCTAAGATTTACCTAAAAGGATCGAAGATAAGCCACATGAAAGGAATTTTTGCATCAGGAACTTTTTCCAAGTAGATTGTTATGTATTAGTGAAAACTAATAGCTAATTAATGTAGCTAATTGATTGCACTTTGTTTGTTGTTCATATATATTTTAATTTAAGAGGCCATAGTGGTGCAGTGGTTAGAAAGCAGTATTGCAGGCTAATTCTGCTCACTGCCAGCAGTTCGATTCTCACCGGCTCAAGGTTGACTCAGCCCTCCATCCTTCCAAGGTGGGTAAAACGAGGACCCAGATTGTTGGGGGGGCAAGAGGCTGACTCTGTAAACCGCTTAGAGAGGGCTGTGAAGCACTATGAAGTTGTCAGGGTTCAAAGAAATGACTCCATTTCAAAACAGAACTCCGAGGCAGATTCTCAAAGAACAATTTTTTATTTTGGAGACATCATCTTGGCATCAACTGGTGGAAAGCCAACTCTGAGTTTTCCCGGGCTTTCCACCTAGATCAAAGCGAACGTTTCACTTTCTCCCAAAACAATAAATCACATTATCCAATCCAGGCACTGGCTGGTTACCTGGCAACTCCTTCCTCTACCTTCCGGCCAGTTGGCAGTTGGAATGTCCTTGACCTAGGAATGAACTAGTTTGTTTTAGTTACAAGCCCCTTTGACAAAGCCCCAAGCTTTGTCAAGCCCGAAGCAAAGTAAAAGAACCCCTAATAGAACTACAGAAAAGGAAAACTCCCACAGCCAGAACAGCTTCGGGGTTGACTGAAGTGGTATATAAATCTAAGCGCTATTGCTATTGCTATTTTGTTCAGGGCAAGGTTAAAATTTAAAAAAAAAATCCAAAAAAAAGACCAAAAAAAAAGGATAAACAACACAAAACAATCAAAACATTAAAAAATGTGTATCAAAAAACCCCACACATCATATATAAACATATTATCCCCTCTAGTTGAATACTAATTAATACATTAAAGGTAAAGGTTCCCCTCGCACATGCGTGCTAGTCGTTCCCGACTCTAGGGGGTGGTGCTCATCTCTGTTTCGAAGCTGAAGAGCCAGCGCTGTCCGAAGACATCTCCGTGGTCATGTGGCCGGTATGACTAAACATCGAAGACACACAGAACACTGTTACCTTCCCACCAAATGTGGTCCCTATTTTTCTACTTGCATTTTTACATGCTTTCAAACTGCTAAGTTGGCAGAAGTTGGGGCAAGTAACGGGAGCTCACTCCGTTACGTGGCACTAGGGATTCGAACCACCGAACTGCCGACCTTTGTGATCGACAAGCTCAGCGTCTTAGCCACTGAGTCACCGCGTCCCCCGATTAATGCATTAGTACAACATTAGTTCCCACCCCTTGCGAAACAGGGCCTCTTTCAACAACTAAATCTATTTGCAAATTATTATTGACCTGTCTTCTATATGCTACATTAATGACAAAGTAGTTAACAGGAAGAATAATAACACTGAAACAAAACAAAATGCAAGTTCCAAAACTCTCTGTTAAGAAACTGGGACTGTAATCCACTCGTAGGAAGTAAATCACGGCATCTAATAGCGGTGACTGTGAGAGGGATCTTGGAGTCCTAGTGGACAACCAGCTAAATATGAGCCAGCAGTGTGCAGCGGCAGCCAAAAAAGCCAATGCAATCCTAAATTGTATTAACAGAGGGATACAATCAAGATCAAGTGAGGTACTAATACCACTTTATAAAGCCTTAGTTAGACCACACCTAGAGTACTGCATCCAGTTTTGGTCACCACACTATAAAAAAGATGTTGATACTCTAGAAAGAGTGCAGAAGAGAGCAACCAGAGGAGAGCAACCAGGATGATCAGGGGACTGAGGCTAAAACAAACGATGAATGGTTGCAGGAACTGGGCATGGATAGTCTCCCCCCTTTAATTATGAATGTTGGAGATTTTTTAATTTTTATATCTTTTTAATTGTTATATGTTTTTTTATCTGTAATGGATTTGACATGTTGTGAGCTGCCCAGAGTCCCTCGGGAGTTGGGCGGCATACAACTCTATTAAATTAAAATTAAATTAATTAAATTAATTAGTCTAGCAAAGAGAAGGACCAGGGGAGACATAATAGCAGTGTTCCAGTATCTGAGGAGCTGCTACAGAGAGGAGGGGGTCAAGTTATTCTCCAAAGCACCCAAAGGCCAGACAAGGAATAATGGATGGAAACTGATCAAGGAGAGATTCAACCTAGAAGTAAGGAGGAACTTTCTGACAGTGAGAACAATCAACCAATGGAACAGAAGTTGCCTTCGGAGGTTGTGGGGGCTTCATCACTTGAGACTTTCAAGAAGAAACTGGACTGCCATTTGTCAGAAATGGTGTAGGGTCTCCTGCTTGAGCAGGGGGTTGGACTAGATGACCTATAAGCTCCCTTCCAACTCTGTTAATCTGTAATCTTATCTATCCCAAACCATCCCCTAAGTTATAAATGATTCATCCTGGATCGAATTTCCACATTTGCTTCTTAATGCCATCTGTTTTCAAACGGCACTTTGGCGTTTCCATTGCTCAAGAGCCAACGGTCCAATTTTGGGTTTGTGGTGGGTTCCCTTTCTAGGACTGGAGGTCTTTACTGAGAGTCAGTTCATGGGATAAAGAAAGTGCATGGCAGATATATAGTTTGGGGAGAGAGGATTGGCTGGAAAAGCTGAGACCAGCAAGAACGGTGGTAGCCAAGGAAGCATTTCTACATTAGCAAATGTCAGCCAATCCCTTAGTAGAGATAAAACACAGAGAAACGGAAATCCAGGATTGGCCCAGGTAGAGCCAGAGATGCCATAAACGCTGGGGAGCTGCCGCTGGCAGACCATTAAATGCTAATGCACATTTGTCACGTAGCTGAAGGTCATGGCAGCCACCGTTCTCCTCTGTGTGCATGAAATGAGTCTCGCGAGGTCCTTCCCGCTGTTGAGTTGAACGGGGGTTGAGTACGAATTGAAGTGTGTGTGTCTGTGTGAGAGAGAGAGAGAGGAGAGGGAGAGGGAGAAGGAGAAGGAGGGAGAGAGAGAGAGGGAGAGACAGACAGACAGACAGACAAGACAGGAGAGCATCGTGGTTAGAGCACCTCTTTAGAACACCTCAAACCCCCAAAACTTTAACCTAAAAATGTCTACTGTGGACCTCACCCCATTCCTAAAAGGTCTGTAAAGGGGCGTGCATAAGCGCACCAGCGTGCCTACCGTTCCTGTCCTAATGTTCCCTTTTATTCGTACTCATTTCTTATGCATATACTTTACCTATTTATACTTATATGTTCATATGTTATGTTCATACTTATAATTGTTTTCTCATACATGCTTGACAAACTAAATAAATAAATAAATTACCTTCGGGACCGCATCATACCACATACCTCCCTACGACCGGTTAGGTCCCATAGAGAGGGCCTCCTCCGGGTCCCATCGGCCAAACAATGTCGGTTGGCGGGGCCACGGGGGAGAGCCTTCTCTGTGGGAGCCCCGTCCCTCTGGAACCAACTCCCACCAGAGATCCGGACTATCCCCACCCTGCTGGCCTTCCGTAAAGCCATAAAAACTTGGCTCTTCCGGCAGGTGGGGTGAATAGGAAGATCAGATTCCCCCCATGAATGTTGTTTTATAATTGTTTTTATTATGCTTTTTAATTTTTAAACTTTGATAATTGTTTTTATTGTACGTTTCTTATCCTGCTGTACGCCGCCCTGAGTCCCACGGGATTGGGCGGCCTATAAGAACGTTTATTAAATTAAATTAAATAAAATAAAATAAATAAAATAAATAAACTTTAGATGGACGCAGGAAACTGGAGTTCAAATCCCAGCTGGTACCTACCTTACCAGTAGAGCTCCTTGAGTAAAGACCCACTAACTGTTCACTTATCTCACCTATCTGCCCATCTCAAAATTGTGATATGAAGAACGGTTGCAGGAATTGGGTATGTCTAGTTTAATGAAAAGAAGGATTAGGGGTGACATGATAGCAGTCTTCCAATATTAGAGGGGCTACCACAAAGAAGAGGGGGTCAACCTATTTTCCAAAGCACCTGAAGGCAGGACAAGAACCAATAGATGGAAACTAATCAAGGAGAGAAGCAACCTAGAACTAAGGAGAAACTTCCTAACAGTGGGAACAATCAACCAGTGGAAGGACTTATTTATTTTATTTATTTATAAACGCTCTTATAGGCCGCCCAATCCCGTAGGACTTGGCTCCTGAAGTTGTGGGTGCTCCAACACTGGAGGTTTTTAAGAAGAGACTGGACAGCCACTTGTCTGAAATGGTATAGAGTCTCCTGCTTGAGCAGGGGGTTGGACTAGAAGACCTCCAAGGTCCCTTCCAACTCTGTTCTGTAACTAACAAAGATTCTTCAAATGCAGCACAGAAGAGGCAAAAAGATGCATTTGTGGCACATTTCCAGTGGTCTTCCAGACAGGCCATGTTCTCTCCCCTAATTTAGAGAAGATAAACTCACAACCAGCCATCATTCACGCAACTGGTGTACTGTACGATTTCCTTGCCAAACCTCTGTGTCTAGGTGGCATATATGTGTCACAAATACATAAATAAAACAAATAACAATGATAAACTTCTATCTGGGAGGAAGAATAAAAAAAACCTGCTATAAATGTCACACTTGGAAAAGAAACAGATCCATCTTCCCAAGTTGACAGCGGTGCGTGTCTCTCCGAAGGGACAAAAAAATATGGAAATAAAAACAAGGAGGTGAACCAGGGAAGCTTGCAGTAATCCCGTAAACTGGAAAGGTCACCTTTCGGAGATTAATAAGGTTCCAGTAGCTCGGATTAACCTTAAAAGATGGGGGTGGTTTTTTTTTTTGGGATTGCAGGTAGGGAAAAAAAGCCCAAAGAAGAAAGATTAGAAGTCTGATTGATTAAACAGATTTATGAATCAGCTATACATTATTTTCTTTGATCTGAGTTTGCAAAATGTATGGGCTTTTCAGACTCTTCACCCTAACCATTTAATAATTACGCAACAATGTTGGGAAAAAAAGATTTGGGGTGGGTGTTGCAATGACTAATCCATCATAACAGCACCCTGGGGATTCACTTTCTGCAGTGAATTATATTGCCCTGTCCCATTTGGTCAGGCAGGGAAGATAGAACAGAATAACAGAGTTGGAAGGGACCTTGGAGGTCTTCTAGCCCAACCCGCTGCTCAGGCAGAAGACCCTATACCATTTCAGATAAATGGCTGTCCAATCTCTTCTTAAAAACCTCCAGTGTTGAAGCACCCACAATTTCTGGAGGCAAGTTGTTCCACTGATTAATTGTTCTAACTGTCAGGAAATTCTTCCTTAGTTTGAGGTTGCTTCTCTCCTTGATTAGTTTCCACCCATTGCTTCTTGTTCTACCCTCAGGTGCTTTGGAGAATAGCTTGACTCCCTCTTCTTTGTGGCAGCCCCTGAGATATTGGAACACTGCTATCATGTCCTTCTTTTCATTATGCTAAACATAACCAATTAGTGCCTTGAAGCCACCTTCTGTTGCCTTTTAACTTTTCCCTGTTTTTAATAATGGGAAGGTAGTCTTTAACTTACAAAAGTTTGCTTAGTGACGGTTCAAAGTTACCACAGCACTAAAAAAATGACGTATGACCATTTTTCACACTTATGACCATTGCGGCACGTGATTTACATTCGGACGCTTGACAACTGACTCACATTTATGACGGTTGCAATATCCCGGGGTCATGTGATCCCCTTTTGCAACCTTCTGACAAGCAAACTGAATGGGGGAAAGCAGATTCACTTAGCAACCGTGCTGCTAATTTAACAACTGCTGTGATTCACTTAACAAATGTGACAAGAAAAGATATAAATGGGGCAAAACAAATTTCTCACTTAGCAACATAAATTTTCGGCTTAATTGTAGTCGTAGGTTTGAGGGGCATCTGTGTTGTATTTTTATATGATGTTTATCCCAAAGGTGCTTGTTCCAAAAGGCAACTGGACTTTTATTTTTTCAAAAATGTTTTGCCCCCCCAAAAAATATTCCACTTCTCATCTAAGGTGCTTCTTCAGAATTTCTTGGATGAGAAGTAAAACATTTTCGAAGGAAAAACCAAGAAAGTTCAGTTGCATTTTGGAAAGGGGTCAACCATGACCTGGATGATTGAGAAACTCCATGTTGTTGTTAGTTGCGAAGTTGTGTCCGACCCATCGCGAACCCCATGGACAACGTTCCTCCAGGCCTTCCTGTCCTCTACCATTCCCCGGAGTCCATTTAAGCTCATGCCGACTGCTTCAGTGACTCCATCCAGCCACCTCGTTCTCTGCCGTCCCCTTCTTCTTTTGCCCTCAATCCTTCCCAGCATTAGGCTCTTCTTCTCCAGTGAGTCCTTCCTTCTCATTAGGTGGCCAAAGTATTTGAGTTTCATCTTCAGGATCTGGCCTTCTAAAGAGCAGTCAGGGTTGATCTCCTCTAGGACTGATCGGTTGGATCACCTTGCAGTCCAAGGGACTCGCAGGAGTCTTCTCCAGCACCAGAGTTCAAAGGCCTCAATTCTTTGGCGCTCAGCCTTCCTTGTGGTCCAACTTTCACAGCCATTCATTGCAACTGGGAAAACCATAGCCTTGACTATACACACTTTTGTTGGCAGGGTGATGTCTCTGCTTTTTAGCATGCTGTCTAGATTTGCCATAGCTTTCCTCCCCAGGAGCAAGTGTCTTTTAATTTCTTGGTTGCAGTCCCCATCTGCGGTGATCTTGGAACCCAGGAAAATAAAATCTGTCACTACCTCCATTTCTTCCCCATCTCCATAGACATATCTATGTCTACATATATGTATATCTGTATCTGTATCTGTATCTGTATCAGTATCTGTATCTGTATCTATGTCTGTCTGTCTGTGTCTGTCTGTCTGCCATTCTATCTACCTATCTACCTATCTACCTATCTACCTATCCACCTATCCACCTATCCACCTATCCACCTATCCATCCATCCATCCATCCATCCATCCATCCATCCATCCATCCATCCATCCATCCATCCATCCATCCATCCATCCATCCATCCATCCATCCATCCATCCATCCATCCATCTATCTATCTATCTATCTATCTATCTATCTATCTATCTATCTATCTATCTATCTATCTATCATCTATCTACAGTATCTCTCTCTCTCTCTCTCTCTCTCTCTCTCTCTCTCTCTCTCTCTCTCTCTCTCTCTCTCATCTATCTATCTATCTATCTATCTATCTATCTATCTATCTATCTATCTATCTATCTATCTATCATCTATCTACAGTATCTCTCTCTCTCTCTCTCTCTCTCTCTCTCTCTCTCTCTCTCTCTCTCTCTCTCTCTCTCTCTCTCTCTCTCTCTCTCTCTCTCTCTCTCTCTCTCTCTCTCTCTCATCTATCTATCTAATCCCCATAGACATGTGGTATTTATGCTTTTATGCTTTTAGCTGTACACCACCAGAGTTATCCTGAGAATGAGATGGATGGTGTCTAAATTTGATAAATAAATTGTCGACCTAGATATTGGTGGGAGAAAAAGGGAGACTGAAGTCCCAGATTTTTAGATTAATTGAAAATTAGACCCAGAATCCAGATGAATTCAGATTCCAATGTCAATAGTCTGCCTACAAATAGAAAAAAAATCATTTAGACATATTGTCTAACAGCTTAACCTTCCTATACTCTCCTTATATAACAATGCTGTCTGTTCCAACAGGAAGCCATTGTATACAGAAGAGCTCACGTTTTGGATGCTGATTTAGAAAGACAAGCCAGGAAATGTGTTTGTTTAGGCTCCATAGTCAGCTTTCAATTCCCAGAATCCCTAAGTGGCACTATTGAGTTAAAAATTGGAAGACAGAGTATTATAACACAAAAATATACCGCCTCATAATATTACAATCCCATTCAGCTGGCATTTTGTTAGAGTAGATATTAGAATTTCATGAATCGCCAGCTTAAAGATTTGATTTGATCCATCTCACGCAAGGTTGGAAGAAATTTTGTAGATCAAAGAACAACTCTGAATAATTCTACTCCACCTTCTAGGTGAAGTTATTTGAGGACAATTATCCTGTCTTCTAGAAGTCTTCTCCAGGCTACATTTCCCTAACAACCTCCACAAATTCTTAATAACACTTTATAACACTTTATCTTATTGGTTGCTTTCCTCTGGACATAGTCCACTTTTTCAATATCCTTTCTCACATATGTGGCCCACAATTAGATGTAACATTCTAGGTGCTGTCAACCAATGAAGAATAAACAGGAATTAGGCTGATTCAGTTGACTCTGTGAGAAGTATTGATTTTTGTAATTGAATTGAGATGCTCAGTTAAATTATTCAATCTGATTGGAGGTGTTTCCTAATAGATGTTGGAACTCAGAAAATTGAACATAAAGATTTTATCCAAATCGGTTCAGAAAGTTAAAATGAACCACACTTAATCCTTAAATCAATTTAGATTGTCAAATCCAATGGAGTCAATCATCGGAATCAATCAAGAGGTCGTGGGTGCTTCACCATTGGAGGTTTTTAAGAAGAGATTGGACAGACACTTATCTGAAATTATATAGGGTCTCCTGCTTGAGCAAGGAGTTGGACTAGAAGACCTCCAAGGTCTATTCTAATTCTAATTCTAATTCTAATTCTAATTCTAATTCTAATTCTAATTCTAATTCTAATTCTAATTCTAATTCTATTCTATTCTATTCTATTCTATTCTATTCTATTCCATTCCATTCTTCCATTCCATTCCATCCCATCCCATCCCATCCTATATTCCATTCCATTCTATATTCCATTCCATTCCATTCTATATTCCATTCCATTCCATTCTATATTCCACTCCATTCCATTCCATTCCATTCTATATTCCATTCCATTCCATTCTATATTCCATTCTATATTCCATTCTATATTCCATTCCATTCCATTCCATTCCATTCCATTCCATTCTATATTCCATTCCATTCCATTCTATATTCCATTCTATATTCCATTCCATTCCATATTCCATTCCATTCCATTCCATTCTATATTCCACTCCACTCCACTCCACTCCATTCCATATTCCATTCTATATTCCATTCTATATTCCACTCCACTCCATTCTAGGGGGAGGGGGAGGGGGAGGGGGAGGAGGAGGAAGAAGAAGATGAAGAAGAAGAAGAAGAGGAAGAAGAAGAAGAAGAAAAAGAAGAAGAAGAGGAGGAGGAGGAGGAGGAGGAGGAGGAGGAGGAGGACGACGACGACGACGACGACGACAATTTTGGGATCCTTGGTGCTCTCTGAGTTTGGTGGTTTTCTTGCAGACATTTCATGACCCAACTAGGTAACGTCATCAGTGCTAGCAGTTTACCTAACTGGATAATGAAACATTGTAAGAAAACCACCAAACTCAGAGAGCACCAAGGACCCCACAAAACACTGTTCCTATGTCCATATAGCATTCTATTGCTAAAATAAATGGTTTGATGTGATGAGTTGCTTCTTACAAGAATGCAAGAAGTTCAGTTCCCAGAAACTGCCCAGCCTTATTTTAGCTGAGTCTAATGTGTTGTGGGAACATGACCTGTGAGATGAATGATTTTAAATTTTCAGGAGGGTACTGAACTTGGGTTTGTTTGTTTTTTTTAAAAAAAGATGGTTCTTATAAAACGATCCAGCTTTCTACAACTTAGTGTATCGGGAAAAAAAGGCTAGATAAGCATCTTCCTGTAAATTCAAATGCAACCCAAGAAAAATTGGCTACTTGTTAAAACGGGGGAAGAAGGAAACCTGCCAACTGCTACTTGTAGTATCTGTAACCCCGGAAACCGATAATCAGATGGGACTAACTTTATGAACGATCTTTATCAGTTCTAACTTTTAGGATAAGACAGTATCTTCCATTCCTTGGAGAACGAAGAATTAAAATTGTAGGAGTTAAAAATAGGTGAAACGGGATTCTTAACACGAGACAGATTCTTCCTACAATTGGAGAACAAGGCAGTTATTATTAGATGCATGGGTTATATTGAGCAATACTATGAATCCAACTCACTACATTCTTCCCATGCTCCATAGTTTTGTAGCTGAAGATGGAAGAATGGAGACTGCAATCACATGCTTCTGTAGAAGATCAGCACCCACCTTCCTAGAAGAATGAAATATTTTGAGGAATGTTAAAAAAAAGAGGCAGAATATTATATTTCCCTAAAGGCAGAAATGGAGAAACACGCCCCCACCTTTCTTAGTAGCCCTCAGCAGATGTCAGCACTTAAGAGATAAAGAGCTTATTGAGAACTAGATAGCTCTATTCATAAGCAAATGCTCTCACTCAAGATCCAAAACAGGGCAAAGCCATTAAGCCACAATAAGAATTACCCTTTCAGAACACAAGCCCTTTGATTGCACCACCCTCAGAAAGTTCAACCAAACATAGCTCAGACAAACACTTAGGATTTGAACATTGCCTATAGAGCCAGCTATGACCCCTACATAACCCCTACATCAGAGGTGGGTTCTTCCCGGTTTGGACCGGTTTGCCTGAACTGGTAGCAAGCCACTTGTGATGTCACAATGATGTCACGGAACCGGTTCTGTCAATGCTGGTTCGTGAACGCCGCCATCTTTTTTTTGGAATGTTTTTTTATTTATTTTTTTGAATTTTTTTCTGGTTTTTTTCCTTCTGCACACGCGCAGAAGCTGAGTTTCTGGCAGTGCGCATGCGTCGCCATTATGTTTTCAGCTTTTTTGGGAGGGAATTTTTTTATTTTTTGGCACTGCTCATGCACATGTGCATGCACGCAAAGCGAGCGCGGCCCATGAGGCACAGCCACGCGACGAGGGAGGAAGCGAACCGGCAGCAAGGTAAGTTAGAACCCACCCCTGCCCTACATGACCCCATGGGAGTCTGACAACAGCCAATAGAATATATGTACTTGCCCAGGAACAGGAAGCTCAAGTTCAAAGCCCAAGAGAAGGTATAACTTCTCCTCTCAACTCCATGTGGTCAGCTGCATCAGAACCACAAACCCATGTGGTTCTGTTCATCAATAAATGGACCCTCTTTCCAATCAGCCTCCAGTCTCCATTTTGGCTCCTTCATCCCTCATCTGCGGCTCCCTGTCGCTCAAAATATGTGTCACAACTGCCAATGTGTGACACCAACCAACGTGCAATTTATTAAGCTTTTCAACACCCCGGTAGGCCAACCGTGGATAAATCCAAGAAAAGAAAAGTTTCAGAAGAAAGCAGAACCTTTAATTCAACTATATATGCTGGTTTTGTGGCCGCTCAGGAAATAGTCAGGCACGGGAAGAGTTTTGTGGCTCCCGGTGTTTTCTTTTCTGTGGAAAACGGGTCCAAATGGCTCTCTGAGTGTTTAAGGTTGCCGACCCCTGCCATAGACATTTGAGGTGTTTGAAGGACTTGCCAAGTGGACTGAAGCTCAGAACAGGGATGGAAGAGAAAGAATTAGAAAATGTTTATTTTATTTATTTATTTATTTGTGAGATTTATATACCGCCTCACAGTGCAAGCACTCTCTAAGCGGTTTACACCAGTAAGCAATGTATATTTTTTTATATTGCCCCCAACAATCTGGGTCCTCATTTTACCTACCTCGGAAGGATGGAAGGCTGAGTCAACCTTGAGCCGATGAGATTTGAACCGCTGACCTGCGGATCACAGTCAGCTAAAGTGGCCTGCAGTACTGCCTCTAACTGCTGCGCCACCTTGGCTCTTAACAGATGCTGTCCATCTGTTCAACCTCAACTGGTTTAAGATGCCAGCAGCTTGGTTCTCTCTTTACTTGTCTCCTTGGTGATAATCTCAGAGGCGATAATGAAACCACCAACCTGAAGAATTCTGTCAGGAAATTTCTCCTTAGTTCTAAGTCGGATTTCTCCTTGATAAGTTTCATCTGTTACTTCTTGTCTTGCCCTCAGGTCCTCTGGAGAAAAGGTCGACTCCCTTTTCTCTCTAGCAGCCCCTAACTGTATATCGGACATTAACACTATTGAGCGGGTCCAGAGGTATTTCGCGAGAAGAGTACTCCACTCCTTTACTCATAATAGAATCCCTTATGCCACCAGACTTGAAATCCTGGGCTTGGACAACCTAGAACTACGCCGCCTATGGTTTGACCTAAGCGTAGTACACAAAATTGTCTGCTACATCATCTTACCTGTCAACGACTTCTTCAGCTTCAACTACAATAATACACGGGCAAACAATCGATACAAACTCAAGGTAAGCCGCTCCAAACTCGATTGCAGAAAATACGACTTCAGCAACAGAGTGGTCAACGCCTGGAATTCACTACCCAACTCTGTTGTTACATCCTCAAACCCCCACAGCTTCAACCTCAAACTGTCTACGTGGACCTCACCCCATTCCTAAGAGGTCTGTAAAGGGGGCGTGCATAAGCGCACCAGCATGCCTACCGTCCCTGTCCTAGTGTCCCCATTTATCTGTACTTACTTCCTTTGTTTATAGTATGTTTATACCTGTACCGGCTATCTTGTACATGTTTGACAAATAAATGAACAAATAAATAAATGAATAAATATTGGAAGATGGCTATTATGTCACCCCTAGTCCTTCTCTTCAGACTAGACATACCCAGTTCCTGCAACTGCTCATCGTATGTTTTAGCCTAATCATCTTTGTTGCTCTTCTCTGCACTTTCTAGAGTTTCAACATCTTTTTTACATCCTGGTGACCAGAACCAGATGCAGTATTCCATCCGTGGTCTTACCCTAATAATAATAATAATAATAATAATAATAATAATAATAATAATAATAATAATAATAATAATAATAATAATAATAATAATAATAATAATAATAGCAACAACAACAACAACAACAACAACAACAACAACAACAACAAAGTTGGAAGGGACCTTGGAGGTCTTCTAGTCCAACCACCTGCTTAGGCAGGAAACCCTACACCACTTCAGACAAATGGTTATCCAACATCTTCTTAGAAACTTCCAGTGTTGGAGCATTCACAACTTCTGGAGGCAAGCTGTTCCACTGGTTAATTGTTCTAACTGTCAGGAAATTTCTCCTTAGTTCTAAGTTGCTTCTCTCCTTGTTTAGTTTCCACCCATTGCTTCTTGCCCTACCCTCAGGTGCTTTGGAGAATAGTTTGACTCCCTCTTCTTTGTGGCAACCCCTGAGATATTGGAAGACTGCTATCATGTCTCCCCTAGTCCTTCTTTTCATTAGACATACCCAGTTGCTGCAACCGTTCTTCATAAGTTTTAGCCTCCAGTCCCCTAATCATCTTTGTTGCTCTTCTCTGCACTCTTTCTAGAATCCAAACATCCTTTTTACAATGTGGTGACTATTCTGGCTAGATAGAAAGCTTTCCAGAGGTAATTGATTTTAGAAATGAGTGGAAAGTCTCAAATGGAAATTAAAGGCAGCTATCAGTGTGTAGATGTGTCAAGTGCGGGTCTTGGGATGGGTCAGGTGTGAGTCATCAGCAACACTATCACCCGCAACGCTCGTGAGTTCATCGAAGCCTGGCACTCCACAAGCAATTCCATCAACAGGTACATTGACCTACAACTGACTTACGGACCCCTCAGAATCCAAATCAGCCACACAACCAACCAGAGGCAGCACCGACCCCCAACCAACCAACCCACACAACCCCACCACAAGTTCACCTCTCAATGACCCTGACCTGATGTAACCTCCTTATCACAAGACCCATCACAAGTCTCACTGATGACTCACACCTGACCCATCACCAGACCCTCACATCCCACATACCCACACCTGGAGCCCTAATAAACAGAAGAACACCGACACTGACATCCAGAGGTAGGATTCACATAATTTACCTACCAGTTAGCCCAGCACCGAAAATGTGAGAACGCGCGTGCACTCGCCTCGCTCGCAAACGCCTCTTCAACACATGCATGCAGCCTTCCCCACATGCGCTTTGCTCGCACATGCGACTTGCATGCATGCGCACGGCTTGAAAACGTGGCTAAATAGCAATAGCACCTTACTTATATACCGCTTCATAGTGCTTTACAGCCCTCTCTAAGCGGTTTACAGAGTTCAGCATATTGCCCCCAACAATCTGGGTCCTCATTTTACCGACCTCGGAAGGATGGAAGGCTGAGTCAACCTTGAGCCTAGTGAGATTTGAACAGCTGAACTGTTGAACTAGCAGTCAGCCTGCAATGGCTGCATTTAACCACTGCACCACTTCAGCTCCTAAATAGGACAGCATAGCGCTGAGGCGGCCCCACCCACAGGTCGCTATTACCGGTTCACCTGAACTGGTCCAAACCAGCTGAATACCCCCTCTGCTGACATCCCTTAAACTCCACTGACGATATTACCTAGCCCTAGTAACGAAACCTTTGGAAACCAATTCACAAGCTCAGAGAATGAACCTCCACCCTCATCCTAAACCCGAGCTACAGATATTTGCCACTATTGCACACCTATGTCTACCAAGTCCTGATTGTTTTTCCTCCAACGTTAGCTTAATCGTTATCCGCCAGGACTTTGCAAGTCAGTATTTAAGCAGATGATCACAGAAGTTAAAGGAGGCAGAAATCCTTTGACCTACCTTCATGCAAGGATTGTCATGTTACGGGATACCACATAATTAGCAGGATTAAGTTCTCAGAAATGGAGGGATCATAGCAAAAGCTATAAGGGGTTTCTACGAGCTTGACTCGGAAGTCTTTTTTCATCCTTTTTCTTCTTTCAACCCACCATGACAACTAAATTAAGTAGAAAGCAAGCCATTCCCCTGGGTGATTTCAGGTTTACCTACAGATTTACAGAATGCTCAAGCGTTTTAATCCGGTGGATGCACCTGGATCAGCAATTTGATTTGTCAAGGGTAGGATTCAACCTCCCCTGCAACACCCAGTTTGGAAATCACAGGCTGTTTTTATGGCCAAGGTTTATAAATTGTCATTGAGATTGAATTTGGAGAATGAATATGTGAAGCATTGCACCATCCAATGTGGATGCGTCTAAATATGAGCCGGCAGTGTGCGGCGGCGGCCAAAAAAGCCAATGCAATCCTAAACTGCATTAACAGAGGGATACAGTCAAGATCAAGTGAGGTACTAATACCACTCTAGAAAGCCTTAGAAAGGCCACATCTAGAGTACTGCATCCAGTTTTGGTCACCGCACTATAAAAAAAATATTGAGACTCTAGAAAAAGTGCAGAGGAGAGCAACTAAGATGATTAGGGGACTGAAGGCTAAAACATATGAAGAACGGTTGCAGGAACTGGGCATGGCTAGTCTAGAGAAAGAGAAGGACCAGGGGAGACATGATAGCAGTCTTCCAATATTTGAGGGGCTGCCACGGAGAGGAGGGGGTCAAGCTATTTTCCAAAGCACCCGAAGGACAGACAAGGAATAATGGATGGAAACTGATCAAGGAGAGATTCAACCTGGAAATAAGGAGAAATTTTCTGACAGTGAGAACAATCAACCCATGGAACAGAAGTTGCCTTTGGAAGTTGTGGGAGCTTCATCACTGGAAGCTTTCAAGAAGAGACTGGACAGCCATTTGTCAGAAATGGTGTAGGGACTCCTGCTTGAGCAGGGGGTTGGTCTAGATAAAGTAGAAAAATGTGGGTTAGACAGCATCACCACCAGATGGATTCGAAATTGGCTAACCAACCGCACTCAACGTGTAGTGCTCAATGGAACTGCATCTACATGGAGGGAAGTATGCAGTGGAGTACCCCAAGGCTCTGTTTTAGGCCCAGTACTCTTCAACATCTTCATCAATGACTTGGACGAGGGGATAGATGGGGAACTCATCAAATTTGCAGATGACACCAAACTGGCAGGAATAGCCAACTCTCCAGAAGATAGGCTCAAGATACAGAAGGATCTTGACAGACATTGGGCGCTATCAAACAAAATGAAATTCAATGGTGAAAAAAGTAAGGTTCTACATTTAGGCAAGAAAAACAAAATGCACAGGTACAGTATATGTGGTACCTTGCTCGACAGCAGTAACTGTGAGAGGGATCTTGGAGTCCTAGTGGACAACCATTTAAATATGAGCCAGCAGTGTGCAGCAGCTGCCAAAAAAGCCAACACAGTTCTAGGCTGCATTAACAGAGGGATAG
This sequence comes from Diadophis punctatus similis, assembly GCA_023053685.1. Taxonomy (NCBI): domain Eukaryota; kingdom Metazoa; phylum Chordata; class Lepidosauria; order Squamata; family Dipsadidae; genus Diadophis; species Diadophis punctatus. Next base: position 381,882 of record JALIGW010000101.1, read on the forward strand.
AATCAAGATCCTTGGTAAGGCCACACTTGGAATACTGCATACAGTTTTGGTCGCCACGATGTAAAAAGGATGTTGAGACTCTAGAAAGAGTGCAGAGAAGAGCAACAAAAATGATTTAATTTAATTTTAATTTAATTAAATGGATTTGTATGCCGCCCAACTCCCTAGGGACTCTGGGCGGCTCACAACATATTCGGATCCATTTCGACAATACAGTGCAATAAAATACAATAGTTAAAAAACATATAACATATAAAAATTAAAAGAGTATCGTCACGCTTTCACCCCGCCTGCCGGAAGACCCAAGTTTTTATTGCTTTCCGGAAGGCCAGCAGGGTGGGGATAGTCCTGATCTCCAGGGGGAGCTGGTTCCACAGGGAGGGAGCTCCCACAGAGAAGGCCCTCCCCCTCGGCCCTGCCAACCGACATTGTTTGGTCGACGGGACCTGGAGGAGGCCGACTCTGTGGGCCCTGACCGGTCATAGGGAGGTATGCGGCAGGATGCGGTCCCGAAGGTAACCTGGCCCTGAGCCATGTAGGGCTTTAAAGGTAACGACCAACACCTTGAATTGGATCCGGAGACTAATGGGCAACCAATGCAGCTGGCGGAGAATTGGTGTTACGTGGGTGCATCTAGGAGCACCCACCACAGCCCGCGCAGCTGCATTTTGCACCAGTTGCAGTCGCCGGACACTCTTCAAGGGTAGCCCCATATAGAGCACATTGCAGTAATCCAGCCGTGAGGTGATAAGGGCATGAGCGACTGTGAGAAGTGCCTCCCTCTCCAAGTAGGGTCGCAATTGGTGCACAAGACGTACTTGTGCAAAGGTCCCCCTAGCCACAGCTGAAAGATGTTGTTCCAATTTAAGCTGTGGATCTAGGAGGACACCCAAATTGCGGACCCGTTCTGAGGGAGCTAATTTCTCTCCCCCAAGAACCAAGGAGGGACAGTTGGTCACGTCCTTAGGAGGCAGTATCCATAACCACTCAGTCTTGTCAGGGTTAAGTTTTAGCCGGTTCTTCCCCATCCAGACCCTAACATCATCCAGGCAGCGGCCCATTACGTCTACGACTTCCCCGAATTGAGACGGGGTGGAGATGTACAACTGGGTATCATCAGCATATTGCTGATACCTCACCCCGTGTCGTCAGATGATCTCACCCAGTGGCTTCATGTAGATGTTAAACAGGATGGGCGAGAGGACCGAGCCCTGAGGCACCCCACATAGTAGGGGCCTAGGGCTCGACCTCTGCCCCCCTGTCAGCACCGACTGCGTCCTGTCAGAGAGGAAGGAGGAGAACCACTGCAAAACAGTGCCGCCCACCCCCACCTCTCCGAGACGACGCAGAAGGATACCATGGTCAATGGTATCGAAGGCCGCTGAGAGGTCAAGTAGCACCAGGATAGAGGAATGACCTCCATCCCGGGCTCGCCAGAGATCATCCATCAGGGTGACCAGAGCCGTTTCCGTACTGTAGCCGCACCTGAAACCTGATTGAAAGGGATCCAGAAAATCCGTGTCATCCAACAGCTGTAGGAGCTGGAGCGCCACCACTTTCTCAACAACCTTCCCCGCGAAGGGAAGGTTGGAGACTGGATGGAAGTTCTTTAAATCCGCCGGGTCCAGGGAAGGCTTCTTGAGGAGGGGTCTCACCACCGCAGCTTTTAAGGGCTGCGGGACGGACCCCTCTCTCAAGGAAGCGTTGACCAACGCCTGGAGCCAGCCGCGTGACACCTCCCTGGTGGCCGAAACCAGCCAGGAGGGGCACAGGTCCAATAAACAGGTGGCGGAGCTCATCGCTCCTATGGCCTTGTCTACATCCTCAGGAGTCACCGGTTCAAACCTGTCCCAGATAACCGGACTAAGACCTGCCCCGGTCATCTCGGCCTGTACTGCCCAATCGGAGTCCAGGTCTGTCCGAATCTGAATGACTTTATCCGCCAGAAACCGAGAAAATTCCTCAGCTCTACCCTGCAAGGGATCTCCGCCTTCCTCCTTAGCCAGAAGGGTGCGGGTCACCCTAAACAGGGCGGCTGGGCGGGAGTCAGCGGACGCAATAAGAGCGGAAAAATGCGAACATTTTGTATCGCCATTAAGTAAGACTTAATGAAGTTCTTAAAAGTGTCCGGTCAGATTCAGCTTTACTAGATCTCCATCGTCGCTCTAGACGTCTCTTGTGGCGTTTCATCTCCCGGAGTTCCTCGGTAAACCAAGGAGCCCTCCTGGATCCACTTCCACGGAGAGGTCGCAAAGGCGCAATCCGATCCAGAGCCCCCGTTGCTGCCTGATTCCAGGCTGCGACCAGAGACTCGGATGAACTGTGTACCAGGGATTAGGGGACTGGAGGCTAAAACATATGAAGAACGGTTGCAGGAACTGGGTATGTCTAGTTTAATGAAAAGAAGGACCAGGGGTGACATGATAGCAGTGTTCCAATATCTCAGGGGTCGCCACAAAGAAGAGGGAGTCAAACTTTTCTCCAAGGCACCTGAGGGTAGAACAAGAAGCAATGGGTGGAAACTAATCAAGGAGAGAAGCAACTTAGAACTAAGTAGAAATTTCCTGACAGTTAGAACAATTAATCAGTGGAACAGCTTACCTCCAGAAGTTGTGAATGCTCCAACACTGGAAGTTTTTAAGAAGATGTTGGATAACCATCTGTCTGAAGTAGTGTAGGGTTTCCTGCGTAAGCAGGGGGTTGGACTAGAAGACCTCCAAGGTCCCTTCCAACTCTGTTGTTGTTGTTGTTGTTGTTGTTGTTGTTGTTGTTGTTGTTATTATTATTATTATTATTATTATTATTATTATTATTATTATTATTATTATTATTATTATTATTATTATTATTATTATTATTATTAGACCTATAAGGTCCCTTCCAACTCTGTTAATCTGCATCTGTATCAATGGGCAGAACTTAAGGGTTTAATATAAAGTTGGACAATGGGAAAACACGTGAACGAAGGGTTTGAAAAGGGATGGAGCTGGCAGAGATGTCTGTTTTTATCAAAGAACACGACCAATTTTTTTTCTACTTGGAAACCACTTCTGGATTTTGTGGTTGAGATGGGGGGGGGTGGAAATTAAATGTCTATGGAGATTCTCAATCATCCAGGCCATGTCGTCCCAAAATGTTGTCCCTTTTTCAAGAGGAAAAGAAGAAGAACTGAAGAAGCTTCTTGGATGTGAAGTGAAACACCTTCAAGGAAAAGCAAAGAAAGTCCAGTTGCCTCTCAAAAAAACACCTTGGGGGGGGGGGCGGGATTAAACTTTGGGTTTTGCTGATTAGATAAGTTTGTTGTTATCGAAATGGCGAGAATATACTAGTCTATAAAAGTAAGAAGTTGAGGTTTAATGTTACTACCTTATTCTACGGTGCTAAAAAGAGTCAGAGGGCAATTTTTTTCTATTATTTTTAAATTAAATTAAATTTAATTTAATTTAATTTAATTTAATTTAATTTAATTTAATTTAATTTAATTTAATTTAATTTAATTTAATTTAATTTAATTTAATTTAATTATAAAATTTCTATGCCGCCCATCTCCCAGGGGACTCTGGGTGGCTAACAACAGGTAAAGAAACATATAATCAATAAAAAAACAATTTAAAAACATATTAAAATACAATCAATGTCTAAAAAACTTTCAATTCACACATGCATACATGGGCTGATCTAGAAAGACCACATCGAAGGCCCTCTACATTTCTTCCTCTCCCCTTTTTCTTTCCCCCTTTTCCCACTGTTTTCACTTTCTTTTGCATTTTGTACCTTGATAAAGTTAATCAAATTATGATTAAAAAGAAGTAAATCGCAGGGGTGTATTATACTTTGTATGGAACGCATGTCAACCCTCGTAACATCTCAAACATAACCTCAACCTTGCCGGCTGTTTCCTCAACAGCTGTAACAGCGGTCAGCTTGCAGCGCTGGTAACAAACTTTCATTATGCAAAAGGTATCGTGTTCAACATGACCTGCAATTAGCCAGGTTAGACACTGGAGCAGGAAGAGTAAAAACTACGCACCGAATAGTTAAGCTGGACAACATAATCTCAGTTCATAAATGATCTGTGTGTGGGGGGGGGGGTGTCCTAACATCAGTGTTAATGCATCGAAGGCCTCACTGGCTTGCTGACCAGGTTGTTAATTAAAATAAAAATCAGGTAGAATATTTCACTTCCTTTATGGAAGACATGCATTCATCTTCATTTAATGACCCCATAATTCCTTGCGGGGTGGAGTCTGGGCAACTGAATGGAGCTAGCAGAGTGTTTTAATGGCCGGATGCCCTTCCTGTTGCCAATGCGGAGTTTTGTTCAGCAGATAATATTCTCAGTGTGCCCAGAGAGAGAAATATCTGCCTCTACCTAGGATCGAACTCACAGCCTCCTGATTGTGAGGAGAGAGCTCCCCCTCTAGGCCACCGCACCACTCCCTTATGGAAGACATGCATTGACAGATAAAAATGCACATCTTTCAATACTCGGGCAGAGCATATACCAATAAATGTGATTGCGTAGGGAGTAAACAGTGTTAGTTACACGGCACATGGAACAACTTTTTTTGTGTGAGATGCATTGGTTACCAGTGTGTTTCTGGGTGCAATTTAACATGCCACCAGTCACTTTTAAAACCCTATGTGGCTTGGGATGGGGTTACCTGAGGGTTCGCCTTTTTCCAAGAGTCTTTACTCATCCAATCAAATCAAGCATGTTGGAAGGAAAGAAGGAAGGGAGGGAGGAAGGGAGGAAGGAAGGGAGGAAGGAAAGAAGGAGGGAAGGAAGGAAGGAGGGAAGGATGAAAAGGGGGAAGGAAGGAAGGAAAGAAGGAAAGGAAGGAAGGGAGGGAGGGAGGGAAGTAAGGAGGGAAGGAGGGAAGGATGAAAGGGGAGAAGGAAGGAAGGAAAGAAGGAAAGTAAGGGAGGGAGGAAGGGAGGGAGGAAAGAAAGAAGGAAAGAAGGAAGGAGGGAAGGAAGGAGTGAAAGAAGGAAGGAAAGAAGGAAGGAAAGGAAGGAAGGAAGGGAGGGAGGGAGGGAGGAGGGAGGGAGGGAAGGAGGGAAGGAAGGAGGGAAGGAAGGAAGGATGAAGGGGGAGAAGGAAGGAAGGAAAGAAGGAAAGTAAGGGAGGGAGGAAGGGAGGGAGGGGGGAAGGAAGGGAGAGAGGAAGGAAGGAAAGAGAGAGGGAGGGAAAGAAGGAAGGAGGGAAGGAGAGAGGGAGGGAAAGAAGGAAGAAGGAAGGAGTGAAAGAAGGAAGGAAAGAAAAGGAAAGGAAAGGAAAGGAAAGGAAGGAAGGAAGGAAGGAAGGAAGGAAGGAAGGAAGGAAGGAAGGAAGGAAGGAAGGAAGGAAGGAAGGAAGGAAGGAAACTGGTGATCACCATCTGTGTCTGCCATTTTCCAAACTGCTGACAACACAAAAGTGCTCTTAGCAGTTAAAACCCCCAAAAGCAGCATACAAATCTATTGTTATTGTTACCGTTACTCAGGCAATTCTTCCCGAAGCTGCTCATCAAATGGCAACCCATATTATCTTAACACCCCAGCCGTGAGGTTCTCAATTCAAACCATGATATCTTCAAAAACACGTTACATTTGGCTTTCCTCTCCTCCCTACCCGGTCCCCCTATTTCTCTTCCTTCCTTCCAAATTGCCATATTTCTTCCACTCCGAGGGAGAGAAGCTGAACATCAGCTCTTTAACCAAAACCCTTCACACCGCATTTGGAACCAAATAAAGCATTAATATGTTCATCTCTGCAAAAATGTTCTTCTAACTGCTACCTTAGGCGTCCATTTAGCGGATTCTCCCAGTGCGAAGACATTGACATTGTTAAGGTTAATGGGCCAGTGATTAACAATAAGCATCCCTAGATGAAACGTTTCTGAAATGCCTCATTGTTTCCACCTTGCTAGAAGAGGCTATGGAAGTCGTTGAAGGTAGCTGGATGATGATCTTCAGTTCAATCAATTTAATCAGATTAGAGCTAGAAGGGACCTTGGAGGTCTTCTAGTCCAGCCCCCTGCTCAAGCAGGAGACCCTATACCAGTGATGGCGAACCTTTTTTTCCTTAAGTGCCAAAATAGTGTGTGTGCATGCCCGTGCATGCCCACACCCATAATTCAAAGCCCCTCACTTGCCCCACCCTCCTGCACATGCGTGCGCGACCCCCCCCCCCACTCCCTCATTTCCTGACTTCCAGTGGGCCCAGTGGGCCCATTTTTCACCCTCCCCAGGTTCCAGAGGCTTTTTTGGGGCTTGGGGAGAGCAAAAACACTCCCCCCCCACCATCCTGGAGGCCCTCTGGAGGCCGAAATTGCCCTCCCAGAGCCTCCGTGCGAGCCAAAAATCAGCTGGCGGGCACATACATGCGCAATGGAGCTGAGCTAGGGCAACGGCTCGCGTGCCGGCAGATATGGCTTCGCGTGCCACCTGTGGCACCCGTGCCATAGGTTCGCCATCACTGCCCTATACCATTTCGGACAAGTGGCTGTCCAGTCTCTTCTTAAAAACCTCCAGTGATGAAGCACCCACAGCAGTGATGGGTTCTAAATCCCATCGCAACTGGTTTGCGCGCATGCTCTCTCGCACGTGCGATGCTTCTGCACATGCGCAGAAGCATTTAAGGCGGGTGGGCGGAGCCTCCCGCCACCGCTACCGGTTCGTAGAACTGTACCGTACCGATAGCAATCCACCACTGACTCACAACTTCTGAAGGCAAGCTGTTCCAGTGGTTAATTGTCCTCACTGTTAGGAAGTTTCTCCTAAATTCTAGGTTGCTTTGCTCTTTGATTAGTTTCCATTCATTGCTTCTTGTCCTGCCTTCAGGTGCTTTGGAAAATAGGTTGACCCCCACTTCTTTGTGGCAGCCCCTCAAAAATTAGAATACTGCTATAATCAGCGGCGGGTTGCTCTCTTACTGGTGCCGGTGCGCTGCGCGCGCATCTTCTCGCTTTGGCCACGGGCGCCCGCTCGCGCAATTTTGCTTCTGCACATGTGTGGAAGCAAAATTGAGCAGAAATCTCGTGAGATTGGCTTGGAGATGATTGGCCCCTCCCATAGGCTATAAAAGTGGAGCAAATGGATGTGCTCTTTGCAGGAAGCAACTTAGTTCACTTCCTGTCTCAGCATTTTCAGTTCTGACTCAGTGTTTCTGTTTGGCCTTGTAAAGCTCCTTGCTAATTGGTCTTTGGCAGCATGTCAAGAAAGATAAAAGTTCGTGATTATCTGCCTTCTTCCAGTCGGACCCATTAATATTGTTTGGGACTTAGTACGGCTGGGAATGAACATAATTCACAGCCGTTAAAATAAAAACCGTTTTTGGGACGCCATTTATCAGGAAGCCTAGGTCAGAACAGCAGGGAATCTAATTTCATCCTTCGTTATTTTCCTGAGCACAATCATTCATTTTAATAGCTCATGATTATATTACTAGATTAAGAATGCCCAGTGCAAACTAGGTAGGGACATGTTTTATAAAATATTTGAACATTGTCGTTATTGTATGAAAGGAAGTTATCTAGGAACTATCATTTCTCTGTTATAAATGTACATAGTGTCATTAACCTAGAATACCAAGGAGTTCTCTTTTTAAAAAAAAGAAAAGAAAAGAAAAATCACTTTCTACCCAATTACTCTGTCCTTTTAATAAACACAATGACTTTTTCAAGGTAACGTATAATGCATGGAGCATGATATGGCTAAATTGAGGGAACTCCACCTTTGGAATACAGATAGCCCTTGACTTACGACCACAACGGAGCCCAAAATTTTTATGTTGCTAAGTGTGAAATTTGTGAAGTGAGTTTTGCCCCATTTTACGACTTTGTTAAGAGTATCACTGCAGCTGTTAAGTGAGTAACACGGTTGTTAAGTGAATCTGGCTTCCCAGTTGACTTTGCTTTTCAGAAGGTTGCAAAAAGGGATCGTGACATTTATTTATTTATTTATTTATTTATTTATTTATTTATTTATTTATTTATTTATTTATTTATTTATTTATCATTTTGTCAACATGTGTACAAGATAACAGGTATGATATAAAACATAAACAAAAGTAAAATATGTATAGGTAAATGTAGACAATAGGACAGAAGGACAGGGACGGTAGGCACGATGGTGCGCTTATGCACGCCCCTTACAGACCTCTTAGGAATGGGGTGAGATTGACTGTAGACAGTCTAAGGTTAAAGTTTTTGGGGTTTAGGGAAGAAACCACAGAGTCAGGTAGTGCATTTCAGGCATTGATCATTCTGTTGCTGAAGTCGTATTTTCTGCAGTCGAGTTTTGAGCGGTTTACATTGAGTTTGAATCTATTGTGTGCTCGTGTGTTGTTGCGGTTGAAGCTGAAGTAGTCATTGACAGGTAGGACATTGTGGCAGATGATTTTATGAACTACATTTAGATCAGATCGAAGGCGACATAGCTCTAAGTTGTCTAAGCCTATAATTTCAAGTCTGGTGGAATAAGGAATTCTGTTGTGAGCAGAGGAGTGGAGGACTCTTCTTGTGAAGTATTTCTGGACTTTCTCAATTGTATTAATGTCCGATATGCAGTGCGGGTTCTAGACAGGTGACATAATACAATCCTTGGTTGTATAAATAGAGGCATGGAATCAAAATCACGAGAAGTACTATTACCGCTTTGTAAAATCTTAGTAAGGCCACACCTGGAATATTGCATCCAGTTTTGGTCACCACATTGCAAAAAAGATGTTGAGACCTTAGAAAAAATGCAGAGAAGAGCAACTAAGATGATTAAAGACCTGGAGACTAAGACATATGAAGAATGGTTGGAAGAATTGGGTTTGGCCAGTCTAGGACATTATAGCCAGAGGTGGGTTCCTGCCAGAGCTGCCCAGTGCGCAGCTCCAGTAGGGAGCGGCCGATTGCGCAATTTGAGCGCGACCACTCCAGATCCCTCTCTGCCGGTCCACCACATGCGTCACCATTTTTTTCCGTTGATTTTGGGTTGATTTCGCTTCTGCGCTTGCGCAGAAGCAAAATCGCGCCAAAATCTCGTGAGGGGACGCACGCACGAGAGAGATTTCGGCGAGATTTTGCTTCTGCGTAAATAGATGAAATAGAAAGGCAATAGCACTTATTCACTATCTTGTATCTGGTTTCCTAATAAATCCATGGTAATATTTATTCATCTATTGATTAGATTTTTATCCAATATTTATAAATAACTCAAGAAGGAAACATACATAAAACTTCCTCCTCCTCCTTCTTTTGCCACGACAACCCTGTGAAGTGGGTTGGGCTGAGGGAGAGTGACTGGTCCAAAGTCACCCAGCCAGCTTTTATGGCTAAGGCAGGACTAGAACTCACAATCACCTGATGATTGGCCCAAAGTCACCCAGCCAGTTTTCATGGCTCAGGCAGGACTAGAACTCACAATCACCTGGTGATTGGCCCAAAGTCACCCAGCCAGCTTTCATGGATAAGGCAGGACTAGAACTCACTGTCTCCTGGTGATTGGCCCAAAGTTACCCAGCCAGCTTTCATGCTTAAGGCAGGACTAGAACTCACTGTCTCCTGGTGATTGGCCCAAAGTTACCCAGCTACCTTTCATGGCTAAGGCAGAACTAGAACTAACCGTCTCCTGGTGATTGGCCCAAAGTTACCCAGCCAGCTTTCATGCTTAAGGCCGGACTAGAACTCACTGCCTCCTGGTGATTGGCCCAAAGTCACCCAGCCATCTGTCACGCCTATGGCCAGACTAGAACTCACAGTCTCCTGGTGATTGGCCCAAAGACACCCAGCTGCTTTGCATGCCTAAGGTGGGACTAGAACTCACAGTCTCCTGGTTTCTAGACCGGAACTTTAACCACTAGACCAGGCTGGCTCATGACATCATCACACACAACTAACACAAATTAAGTATGTGGTTCATGTTAGCCATACACGTCATTAGAGATGATGTCATCATGAAAATGATGTCACTTGCCTCTCTCTGGTTGGTGTACAGCCATCCATGTCTGGTTGGATGGGACGCTATGCATGCTTCATAAGCCAAATTGCCTAGCCCTAGTGTATCATTTGTATTCTTCCCTTCGTAAAAGTCAGTTAATTTTTACAGGCTCATCATGATGTCCTAAGGGATGTGGCTAATTGAACTGCTGGTTAATAATTAAGGGTGTTTTAGTTATTCATTGTTTTATTAAGGAAGTCCATGGACTCAGTAATATAAACAGAAGAACTCCAAGAAATTTGGGATAATTGATGGTGTCACTGCCTCGATCCTACTGGACAGTGGGCAACCGGAGAGCGGCTAGATACAAAACACACAATCACAACTCTGCTTTCTTTCCTCCAAGTTTTGATCAGTGATGTTACCACATTTGAAATGGATACAACTTTAGAAAAGCCAACTATGATGTCATAACTGACGATCTTTCATCCCTTGATTGGCAAATTCTGTTCACTGGCTGCATCACTGCCGAAGACCATTATAACATTTTTTTTGCATGAAGTCAAAAGAATCATCAAACTATACGTACCACTAATAAACCCCAAGGTTTTTTTTACCCACAACAATAAGGAAGCTTCAGTCCACCAGACTTGAAATTTTGGGCTTAAACAATTTAGAACTTCGCCGTATTCGACCCGACCTAAGCTTAGTACATAAAATTATTTACTACTATGTCCTACCTGTCAATAGCAATAGCAATAGCACTTAGACTTATATACCGCTTCATAGTGCTTTACAGCTCTCTCTAAGCGGTTTACAGAGTTCAGCATATTGCCCCCAACAATCTGGGTCCTCATTTTACCCACCTCGGAAGGATGGAAGGCTGAGTCAACCTCGAGCCTGGTGAGATTTGAACAGCTGAACTGCTGAACTGCAGTGCTGCATTTTAACCACTGCGCCACCTCGGCTCTTCCTCTGACTACTTCAGCTTCAACCACAACAATACACGAGCACACAATAGATGCAAACTTAAAGTGAACCGCTCCAAACTCGACTGCAGAAAATACGACTTCAGCAACAGAGTGATCAATGCCTGGAATGCACTACCTGACTCTGTGGTTTCTTCCCCAAACCCCAAAAACTTTAACCTTAGACTGACTATAGTCGACCTCACCCCATTCCTAAGAGGTCTGTAAGGGGCGTGCATAAGCGCACCATCGTGCCTACCGTCCTTGTCCTAATGTTCCCTTTTATTCGTATCCATTTCATGTATTCATAATCATGTTTATACTTATATCTGTAACCTAATACATGCTTGACAAAATAAAAATAAATAATAAATAAATAATCATGCTGGCCACATGTCCACAGAAGCATCATCAGACAATGTTGGTTCCCTCCGCTAAGAAATGGAGATCAGCTCCACCCCCTAGTGGTGGATATGAGAGGAGGAACCTTTATTTGTAACTCAGGTTTGAACTTCGGGGTCCTTGGTGCTCTCTAAGCTTGGTGGGGGTTTTTTTGGCAGATGTTTCATTACCGAACTAAATAACATAATTAGTGCACTGATGATGTTACCTAGCTAGTTTGGCAGTGAACCATCTGCAAAAAAAACCCACCATGTTCACAGGGCACCAAGGGTCCCACAGTCCTCCTCCTCCTCCTCCTTCCACTCCCCCTTCCTCCTCCTCCCCTCCTCTGTCGTCGTCCTCCTCCTCCTCTTCCTTCTCATCCTCGTCCTCCTCCTCCTCCTCTCTACATACCTATCTTCCTTCTAGCACTGATGTTACCTAGTTGGGTAAAGAAACATCTGCAAGAATGGCAGGGCACCAAGGACCCCTTTCCTCACCTTTATGTAAGAGGTGCATTGCATTGTAAATCTGTGGATTGAGGCAAATTTAGGAGTGTCTGTCTGTCTGTCTGTCTGTCTGTCTCTCTCTCTCTCTCTCTCTCTCTGTGTGTGTGTGTGTATGTGTGTGTGTGCACGCGCATGTGTGTGAGAGAGAAACATCAGAATAAAAACTGTGACTATGCAATTGAAGACCCATCTGTTTTTTTTATATGCATTCCATGCATGACATATATATTTTTAAAGAAGAGTCATTGGTCATGTAGTTGTGACTACCCTCTTGCTTATTTCTGATGACTTTCCAGCATGGATGCCTCTTGGCAAATTCTATGTTCCTGCATGTTGATCCTACCAATCTCTGATTTAATAGATGTTTTGAAAAATATTTTTCTTGTCTATCAGATGTTGGAACGCGAAAGTCTACCACATATGATTAACCTCTTGTGTTGAATTTTGACAGCCATTGTTACAGTAGGATAATTTAAGTCTCTCTCTCTTTTCATTTCTCCACTTTTATTTTTATTTCCTTCCCACAACAACAAAAGATGCATTTTCAAAAGCTCACATAAACACTCAAAATTTATTTCTACGCTCTGGAAAATGATACTTTTCATCCTCGTTTCTCTCATTTTAGGCACTTTGTTGCAAAATGTTCTATCCATTATTTGCACACTGATATGCACATTGTGGCTGTACAATTTTCTCCAGGCTGTGCCATATTGAACGAATTTCATGATATAATTCCATTACAACAAAATAATCAAAATGTAACAAAGCATAAGGTAACGTTATCTACTTATTTACAGCCAGTCCTCAACTTACAACAGGTCATTTGGTGACCGTTCGAAGTTAACAACGGCACTGAAAAAAGCGACATGACTGTTTTTCACATTTATGACCGTTACGGCATCCCCACGGTCACGTGATCAAAATTCAGGCAGCTTGGCAACTGACTCATATTTATGACAGTTACAGTTCCTGCGGTCATGTGATCCCCCTTTGTAACCTTCTGTTGTGGCCCGCCAGCGGCCAGTGGGGCTGGCAGCAGATTCAGACAATGAGGAGGTTGGGGAGGAACATGGGCCAGTCCTGGAGTCTGGGGAAGGCTCAGACGAGTGCTCTGCGTCAGAGGCAGAGATGGGGCCAGGGCCGTCTGACAGTTATCAGCTGCCTCTGGAGTCAGACATCAGTGAGGTAAATGAACAGCTGGAGCCTGTTCCCAGTGTGCGCATGCGCAGAGCTGCCAGATAAAGGGAACAGCTGAGGAACAAGGGTCGACTTGGGAGTAAGGCCACAGGTGGACAATGAATGGCCCCTCCCATAGGGAATAACAGAGGAGCGAAAGGGGAGGGATGTTTGCAGGAGACAATTAGTTTATTTGGGCAAAGATCTGTTCCTGCATTCTTGCCAAGTATTGTCTGTTATAGTGTGGAGTCTGAAAGATATCGGCTTGGCAGCTCTCCAAGCCCGATAAAGGTCTGTAATTGGGAAATATCTTGAAAAACTGATGGCCGGGACTTTGCTGGAGAGGAATTCCCTAAATTCCTAAACTAAACTAAATAAATAAACTAAATAAAAGGGGTTTTATCGGGACATGGAGTTGGCTTCGTGCTTTTGGGGAAGCCTAGGTCAGAACACCTTCTGACAAGCAAAGCCAAAGGGGAAGGCAGATTTACTTAACAACCGTGTTTCTAACAACTGCAATGATTCGCTTAACAACCATGGCAAGAAAGGTCGTAAAATGGGGGAAACTCACTTAACAACTATTTCACTTAACTACGGAAATTTGGGGCTCCATTGTGGTTGTATGTCAAGGACCACTTGTACATTTTACTTTATAAGATAGAAAAGATAAGATAATCTTATCGCTCTAGATAAGACTCCCACCTAGCTGGCATTACCCAGCATGCTGTTCGCAGAGAAGCAGCAGCAGCATACAGAGAGAGGCTCAAATCATTATTATCTAGCGAGGTATTATTATCTCTATGGCCTACAACCACCTCCACAGAAATTACAATTTAGGAAAAACGTCCTTAGTTTGACGTAAGGTTTTGAAGAATTTGGAAGCAGAGTGGATCTGTGGAAAACTACAAAGAACCAACTCTGGATGGAACCAATGGAGGAGATGGCCCCTGGGTCTGACGAAAGCTGGGAAGTATGGAAATCACAAGACCCTCACTTAATTTAATTTAATTTAATAGATTTGTATGCCGCCCAACTCCCGGGGGACTCTGGGCGGCTCACAGCATGTCAAATCCATTACAATAAAAACATATAACAATTAAAAAGATATAAAAATTAAAAGAAGATCTCCAACATTCATAACTAAAGGGGGGAGACCCCGGGATAATCTACTTGGTCTCACTTTCACCCCGCCTGCCGGAAGAGCCAAGTTTTTATTGCTTTACGGAAGGCCACAACCCACACCTGATCCATCACCTGACATGACCCTCACCCGATGTGACCTCCCCATCACAAGATGTACTGACCACACGAAGCCCTTAGAACAGGGGTGTCAAATTCAATTTCATTGAGGGCCACATCAGGGTTGTGTTTGACCTTGGGGGGGGGGGGCAGGATGGGCATGGCCAGGGTGGGTATGGCCGGCTTGATGTCACTTGTGTTGGGGGCACCTGTGGTGGCCCGAGTGATCTGCCAGCGAAAACAGGCTCCCAAGCTTCATTTCGGCTGCGACGGCCTCCTGTAACCCTCTGCCAGTGAAAATGGAGTTGGGAGTGCCGTCCACGGCCCTCCCAAGCTCCATTTTCAGCTGCGACAGTTCCGTTTTCCCTGCCAGAGGCACCGCAGGCTGGTCCTTTGCTGTTTCCAGGGTGACCATGTGGGCCAGATCTAAGCACCCCGCAGGCCGGATCCAGCCCCCATGTACATGAGTTTGACACCCATGCCTTAGAAGCAGAAGAACACCCAACACTGACATCCCCTAAATTCTGTTGAAGATGTTACTTAACCAGGTAACAAAACATTCAGAAACCAACCCACAAGCTCAGAGAATGAACCTCCAACCTTGTCCTACATCAGAGGTGGGTTCCTCCTGGTTCGGACCAGTTTGCCCAAACTAGAAGATAACCGCTGGTGATTTCATGATGGTGTCACAGAACTGGTTTCGTCGGTGCCGGTCTGTGGGTGCCGCCATCTTTTTTTTTGGAATTTTTTTGGAATTTCTTTTTATTTAGAATTGTTTTTTGGGGGAGGGGATTTTTTTCTGGGTTTTTTTCTTCTGTGCTTGCACAGAAGCTGAGTTTCCGGCACTACGCATGCATCGCCATCTTGTTTTTGGCTTTTTTTGGAATTTTTTTTTATTTTTGGGCACTGCAGTGGCCACACGGTGCAGGAGGAAGCGAACTGGCAGCGAGGTAAGTTAGAACCCACCCCTCTCCTACTCCTGTCCTGACCTACAGATATTCGCCACTATCACAAGTATGGAAATCCATATAATGGACTGCGCATGGGTACAACAAGATCCAGAGACACTTTGAATGAATGGGGCTATCCGGTGGCTTCTGCCCTTTGTGATTGTGGTGACAACACAACAACAACACATATGTATCCCCACCTTTTGTGTCCTAATCAATATACCCTGTTTCCCCCAAAATAAAACATCCCCTGATAATAAGCCCAATCAGGCTTTTGAGTGCATGGCAATAAGACCAAGCGCTTATTTCAGGGTTCAAAAAAAAAATAAGACAGGATCTAATTTTTGAGGAAACACAGTACACTAGAGTTCTTCATGGCCGCGTGACAGAATGCAATTAAAATCACTAGTTTCTGGGTAAGATCTGTCTAATTTGTACATATTTTAATCTTGTATTTTATTTTTAAACGTTATGTCATATGGTATGCCTTATTTCAGTCTTGATGCTTCTGACATGAATAAACAAACAAAATTTATGAGTAACTCAAGGCAGCAAACATACATAATATTTCTTTCTTCTCCTATTTTCTCCTCAACAACAACCCAGAGAGTGACCGGCCCAATGTTGCCTTGTTGGCTTTTGGGTTTAAGGTGGGGCTAGAACTCACAGTCCCCTAGTGATTGGCCCAAAGTCACCCAACCAGCTTTCATGCCTAAGGCACAGCGTTGGGTTGCTCCCAGTTTGGACTGGTTCTTAGAACCGGTAGCGTGGGGAGCGGGAGGCTCCGCCCACCTGCCCGGGACGCTTCTGCGCAGTAGCATTGCGTGAATGTGCGCGAACAGGTAGTAAAGGTTTTAGAACCCACTACTGCTAAGGCAGGACTAGAACTCACAGTCCCCTGGTGATTGGCCCAAAGTCACCCAACCAGCTTTCATGGCTAAGGCAGGACTAGAACTCACAGTCCCCTGGTGATTGGCCCAAAGTCACCCAACCAGCTTCCATGGCTAAGGCAGAACTAGAACTCACAGTCCCCTGTGATTGGCCCAAAGTCACCCAACCAGTTTTCATGTCTAAGATGGGAACTAGAATTCATTGTCTCCTGGTTTCTAGGCCAGCATTAGACAGACGATTAGAAACTTCGAAGAATGAAGACTGCTGAGTCACTGTATGTTTGAAAACGCAGCCTGGCATTTTAAAAAGATTTATTGTCTCTTTCTTATGAACTGTCACTTTTCAACTTGACATATACAGTAACTCTTTGTCCTTTTCCTTACAGCGCACAATGCAAGTTATTAACCGTTATGAGCTGTGGCACGACAAATGTTGCATGCTTGTCATTTTGTGTCAGCTTTCATTGTGACAAAGATGGCACTCAAACATAATCAGATCAAATCTATGTATATTTCTCGAGATTTACTTAGCCATTTCCGGAGAAGACAGAAAACTTACTTCTGCTATCAATTTCTGTACCATATTTGTTTTAAAATGTCTACTGGTAACTATTTTTTTTAAGAAAAGGATTATAATGTCTATAACTATCGCAATTGTTGTAGGAAAGAAAACAATAAAAAACCATTATAGAGAAGCTAATAGGGTATGAGTAAACTGTAAAACAATGTATTATCTGCCAAAAAAATTGTACGCTTAAGAGATCATATGGTGCACAATCTCGAGATGTGCGAGGAACTAGTATTTCGATAACAGGAGCTTAAGAGATATTGAAAAAGATAATACACACATTTCTCTCTCTCTCTCTCTCTCTCTCTCTCTCTCTCTCTCTCTCTCTCTCTCTCTCTCTCTCTCTCTCTCACACACACACACACACACACACACACACACACACACACACACACAGGTTTTAACCTGAAGATTAAAATGACTTTTTGAGATCTAAGGAAAGCATTATATTCTTTGCACAAACCACTTAAATAAATCAAAGGATGAATTTGTATGGTGAAAGAACATAACCCATCAAATCACATATCTGGAATATTTGTGTGTGTGTTTCATCCGAAAGACTGAAATTTTTTTATCCTGAAAGAATTAAAATTAATGGTACAGTGAAATCAATCAACGTCTTCATTTTTTTCCTCTATCTTGTCTTATTTATTTTTTTAAAAGAACTTTCTTATGTAATGGGTCCAGTTTCTGCACACACAAACAGGTTAATGAACTCACACTCTAACCAGGTTAATTTTAAAGATTAATATTTTGCGGAAACCGCAATTTCTGTTGCTTGGTACTGCATCTCAATATTATTTCTGCTACTTTTGCTGGTTGTTCAGACGCGTCATTATTTCTTTTAGCTGAAATTTTAGGATTTTGCAACAGAATGAAAATGGCAGATGGATAACAGGGAAGAGGGAATAAGAGGATAACTATGTATCCCGTGTCAAAAGCTACTTTATATATAAACTAAGGCTCTGTAAATGTGTTTTCTTTTCTTCCACATACTTATAAAAGCATAAAATAATAGAGTTGAGTTTGTCACGCAGTTCAGTGCTGGAATCCAAGTTATAGCAACCCTGGCAAATGGCTGCCTGTGGTCTATTGGAGCAAATCTAGTAAGGCTTAATCCACAATTTTTATGGGCCATTGGTTCCACGTTCAAATTTCTATCACTTTCTGGATTTTTTTTTTAAACCAACAACATTCAGTTAGAATACATTTCCTGTAATGAAGTTTACTGGTCTGTCCTTGTGTCTTCACCTTCTTCTGTATAACAACCCTTCTTGCAGACGTTTCATGACCCAATTAGGTAACATCATCAGTGCAGCAAGGGAGTGGGGTTTGCTCTCTGTTTTATATGCAGGTGCTTTGCCCTGCCTGGGTTGGTAGGAATGTTTAATGTTCAATTGTTTGTCTCAGTTATTGGTTCTGCAGAGATTAACTATCAAGAACACTTTCACCAACCCGGACAGGACAAACCACTTGTATATAAAATGGTGAACAAACCCCATTCCCTTCTAACACTGATGATGTTACCTAGTTGGGTCATGAGACATCTGCAAGAATCTACTATTCTAGAATCCTCTACTCGCAATAGAATACCTTATTCCACCAGACTTGAAATATTGGGATTAGACAATTTTGAACTACGTCGCCTTCGATCTGATCTAAATGTAGTTCATAAAATCATCTGCCACAATGTCCTTCCTGTCAATGATTACTTCAGCTTCAACCACAACAACACACGAGCACGCAATAGATACAAACTTAATGTAAACCGCTTCAAACTCGACTGCAGAAAATACAACTTCAGCAACAGAGTGATCAATGCCTGGAATGCACTACCTGACCCTGTGGTTTCTTCCACAAACCCACAAAACTTTAACCTCTGACTGTCTACAGTCGACCTCACCCCATTCCTAAGAGGTCTGTAAGGGGCGTGCATAAGCGCACCATCGTGCCTACCATCCCTGCCCTATTGTCCTCATCTATCTGTACTTTTTTGCTTATGTTATGTTTATACAAACACCTACTATCTTGTACATGTTTGACAAACAAACATACAAACAAACAAAAAATAAATAAATAAGAAAACAACCAAGCTCAGAGAGCACCAAGGACCCTATAGTCCCCTCCTCCTCCTCCTCCTCCTCCTCCTCCTCCTCCTCCTCCTCCTCCTCCTCCTCCTCCTCCTCCCCTCCCCTTTTAACACTGATGATGTTACCTAGTTGGGTCATGAGACATCTGCAAGAAAACAACCAAGCTCAGAGAGCACCAAGGACCCTACAGTCCTCCACCTCCTCCTCCCCCCTCCTCCTCCTTAACCCTAACTCCTTCTAGCACTGATGATGTTACATAGCTGGCTAATGAAACATCTGCAAGAAAACCACCAAGTTCAGAAAGTACCAAGGAGCTCTCATTTCAACCCTGAGCTACATATACCGCTATTCTCTCTTTTTTAAAATATAAGGTGACAGCTCTAGTCAGACGATCAAAATCCCCCTTTTTCCTTTATACCGCCATCATAAGATGCTGAAGAATCAATCTTTTTGGAGCTCAAGCTATTGGGCAATTTAACTAAAAAAAAAATTCAAAAAAGGGATGAATTGAATTGATGCAATGGCTACCTTTATTCTTTTCAATCTTGCCCTGAAGCTATTTGTGAATTCCTTACAAGTTTACCCAGTTGATAAATTCCTTGCAAGTTGCTCGAACTCGTCAAACAGATTTAAGTGTGAAAAAACTCAGAAAAATAAATATTTTTAATGCAACGCTCGGCGAGATGGCATTGTTCCTCCCCATCCCCCCCCTCACAAGGTTCAGCTCCAGAGAAAGTGTGAAGGCATCACAAACTGTGCAATTTATACAGTTAGAAAATCATTCCAATCGCCGGCAGAGGAAAAGTGTTCACAGTTTTAAGACCATCTCTGCGCAAACAGCCTGTTATGGAGTTAAGAGAAAGTATACCAACAATTTTTCAAATATTTAAGTGGTCCTTGGGGTGTGGGGGGATAGAGAATTTTTTTATCATTTGCAAAGAAAAAGGACAAAGGAAATGAGGAGTGGAATTAAGGCTGACGTGAAGTGCAATTTAAAACACTGCACTGCTCTCTCTCTTGTGTGCAATTCAGAAAGGAGTCAGTAAAAAAAACTTTGATGGCCTCTCCTTTTTATTCTCAAAGGTGGCAGGGATGAAAGTGGATGAAACAAAGGCCGTTTATTAGGAGCTGAAATTCATTCCAAGGTTCAGCGTGGTTTATCTTCTTGTAGTGGATAGTGGAGAGCTGCTAGTATATAGTAAAACGGGACTAAACTAGGAATAGGAATACCTAGGCTTCAGTTTTCCCTTGGGGGAAAGAAGATTTAGGATAGGATAGGATATATAAGAATAGGATAGGATAGGATAGGATAGGATAGGATAGGATAGGATAGGATAGGATAGGATAGGATAGGATAGGATAGAAAATAGAATAGAATAGAATATAAAATAGAATGGAATGGAATGGGATAGAATAGAATAGAATAGAATAGAATAGAATAGAATAGAATAGAATAGAATAGAATAGAATAGAATAGAATAGAATAGAATATAGAATATAGAATATAGAATATAGAATATGGAATGGAATGGAATGGAATGGAATGGAATAGAATATAGAATATAGAATATAGAATATAGAATATAGAATATAGAATATAGAATATAGAATATAGAATATAGAATAAAATGGAATGGAATAGAATAGAATAGAATAGAATAGAATAGAATAGAATAGAATAGAATAGAATAGAATAGAATAGAATAGAATATTGAATAGAATAGAATATTGAATGGGAATGGGAATGGGAATGGAATGGAACGGAACGGAATGGAACGGAATGGAATGGAATATTGAATAGAATATTGAATAGGAATAGGAATAGGAATATGGAATAGGAATAGGAATAGGAATAGGAATAGGAATAGGAATAGGAATGGTGCGGGATGAAGTGAACCGGCGGTGAGGTAAGTTAGAACCCACCCCTGAGGAGGAGGACAGACAGTCTAGGTGCCTAGAGTTTACTATGTTTCTCTTTCTTCTCATTTGCCCCTTCAGACTACAGTTGAGGGAGAGAAACGAAGCAAAGACTTTGCCTTCCTTCTATGAAGAAGTCATCATTTATGGCCACATTCATACAATACAGACCTTGGTTATCCTGGATGACCCTCCTTTCAAACTGACTAGTTGCCCGAATCCATTAAGCTGTTTACGGACAAGCTAACCAAGGGCGAATGGTAAGGAAGAAATGTCGGTTGTTATTCGGATGTCACTTCTACTTTTCTAACTGATCTAGTTGAACGTGAAGATAAGACAGCGTGGGCAAGATTATACCCTCCAGATAATTAACGAAAATGTGCAGAGTCCCTTGAGATTGGCAGTGCCAGCGAGGTCTGGTGCGGAGTGAAATCCGAGTATTGGAGGGGCACAAAGTTGTTGACCTCGGCAGTAGAACCATTATACTAATTGCCACCATTCAGAAATGGAAGGAAAAGGAATGACTAATTTGCAATTTAGTTCAGCAGTTGTATGACTCTGCCCAAGTTTGCCTTGATCTCTGTCTAGACAACGTAACTTCAATTTGGTTCTTTTTAAAAAAAATTCCTATAATGTAGAAACTCCTAACTGAAAAGAAGAAATGAGCAATGAATTCATAAGCATCGCCGAGGAGAGGTAGACAGAATTGAGATGACAGCTGTGGGGTCCTTGGTGCTCCCTGAGCTTGGTTGCTTCCTTGCAGACGTCTCATTACCCAACTAAGTGACATCATCAGGGCTGGAAGGGAGTGTTGATGATGTTACTTAGGCAGGTAACGAAGCATCTGCAAAAAAACAACAACCAAGTTCAGAGAGCATCAAGGATCCCATTGCTACAATTCATCGGTTCTGGAAGAAATCATTATTACTTTCTTCCCTTCCCTCTCTTATTGGTATTATGATGATGTTGATTATCATTATTCTACTAATTTGCATGTACACTGAAAGCTTCTGCAGCAGAGACAAATTCCTTTTGTGTCTAATAATACTTGACTAAATAAAGTATTCTATTCTATTCTATTCTATTCTATTCTATTCTATTCTATTCCATTCCATTCCATTCCATTCCATTCCATTCCATTCCATTCCATTCCATTCCATTCTATTCTATTCTATTCTATTCCATTCCATTCCATTCCATTCCATTTTATTCTATATTCTATTCTGTTCTGTTCTGTTCTGTTCTGTTCTGTTCTGTTCTGTTCTGTTGTTCCGTTCCGTTCTGTTCCGTTCCATTCCATTCTGTTCTGTTCCGTTCCATTCCATTCCATTCTGTTCTGTTCCGTTCCATATTTTCCATTCTATTCTATTCTATTCTATTCTATTCTATTCTATTCTATTCTATTCTATTCTATTCTATTCTATTCTATTCTATTCTATTCCGATTCCGATTCCGATTCCGATTCAATATTCTATTCTATTCCTATTCCTATTCCTATTCCTATTCCTATTCCTATTCCTATTCCTATTCCTAATCCTAATCCTAATCCTAATCCTATTCAATATTCTATTCTATTCTATTCTATTCTATTCTATTCTATTCTATTCCGATTCCGATTCCGATTCCGATTCCGATTCCGATTCCGATTCCGATTCAATATTCTATTCTATTCCTATTCCTATTCCTATTCCTATTCCTAGTCCTAGTCCTATTCCTATTCCTATTCCTATTCCTAATCCTAATCCTAATCCTATTCAATATTCTATTAAATATTCTATTCTATTCAATATTCTATTCCATTCCCATTCCCATTCCTATTCAATATTCTATTCCTATTCAATATTCTATTCTATTCTATTCTATTCTATTCTATTCTATTCTATTCTATTCTATTCTATTCTATTCTATTCTATTATTTTTCTATTCCATAGTCTATGAAGAGCAGCCATTTCAGTTTCAGTGTAAAATGTGCCAAATGAGCGCCTAAGCTGCTTGTGGGAGTCATAGTATTATTTTCTTTGAAAGAGAAGGAATGATAATAAAATATCTTGCTCTCATATGAACAGGGCCTCTAACGTTTCCAAGGGAAGAGAAAATGACATTCATACCCTGACACTGTGCTGATGTAGAGCAGCTTGTTCTAGGCAGTCCTTTTTGCTCTTTCCAAATAATTAAAATAAAAATCACCTCACCCCCCCCCTTTTTTTGAATGATTTCCATGCTAATCTCGCCCTTCTCCCCCTGTTTCCCTCAGCTCCTTTCTGTGGTCTCTTGTTTTCTAATTAGTTGTATCATTCAACAAATGGCTGGGCACCTATCTACCGCTCCCGTTTCAACGTTTTTGTGATCTTTGATAAAATATCCCACAGGGTTCTGTTGAGCAGAAGCTCGATGCTACAGGGGAAGGTCAGTTTCCCTGTTCATTACAAGAAAACCAAAATCAAAATGTCTCCCAGGGCGGGGGAGGGGAACATGACTCACAAGCAAGACAAGGAAAAAGAAAGAACGTTCTGGTGGATAAGAGAAGAACAAAAGATGACATTTAAGTAAGGAGCCTGAGAAAGCTCACCTGTCTGGAACCCGCACTGCAGATCAGACATAAATACAATCGAGAGAGTCCAGAAATATTTCACAAGAAGAGTCCTTCACTCCTCCGCTCGCAACAAAATACCTCATTCCACCAGACTTGAAATACAGGGATTAGACAATTTACAACTACGTCGCCTCCGATCTGATCTAAATGTAGTTCATAAAATCATATACCAAAATGTCCTTCCTGTTAATGACTACTTCAGCTTCAACTGTAACAATACATGAGCACGTAATAGATTCAAACTAAATGTAAACTGCTCCAAACTCGACTGCAGAAAATACGACTTCAGCAACAGAGTGATCAATGCCTGGAATGCACTACCTGACTCTGTGGTTTCTTCCCCAAACCCCCAAAACTTTAACCTTAGACTGTCTACAGTCGACCTCTCCCCGTTTCTAAGAGGTCAGTAAGGGGCGTGCATAAGCGCACCAGCGTGCCTACCGTCCCTGTCCTACTGTCCTATTGTCCTCTTTTATCGTTACTTTTTACTTATGTTTATACAAATTACTACTATACATGTTTGACAAATAAATAAATAAAAATAATAAATAATAAAATAAAGTGGGAAGGGGAATAGAAGATGAGGAGCACAGAAGGAAAAGGGACATCTGAGATAGAAGAGATTTC
The DNA here is from genome assembly GCA_023053685.1 of Diadophis punctatus similis. Lineage (NCBI taxonomy): Eukaryota > Metazoa > Chordata > Lepidosauria > Squamata > Dipsadidae > Diadophis > Diadophis punctatus. The sequence continues at coordinate 405,702 of JALIGW010000101.1, forward strand.
AGATAGAAAAGATCTCAACTCCACGCAGCTGGAGTCTCCTGTGTTACTGTGGAGAAGGAGAAACCTTCATGCCACCTTTTCTACTCACCAACCTGATCATCCCTGAATGGTGAACCCCAAACAATACAACACAAGATTGTTTGGGCCTTTCTACCTATTTTACTAAGATCTTTCAGCACCCGACTGAAAGGAGCAAATGAAAAGTTACTCTTTTATAAAAATGTATATTTATTTATTTATTTTATTTAGTGCTTTAGAGAGCAACCAGGATGATAAAGGGTCTGGAAAATAAAACATACGAAGAGAGGTTGCAGGAACTGAGCTTGGGCAGTCTGGCGAAGAGAAGGACCAGGGGTGACATGATAGCAGGGTTCCAATACTTGAGGGGATGCCACAGAGAGGAGGGGGTCAGGCTGTTCTCTATGGCACCAGAAAGCCAAACAAGGAATAATGGATGGAAGCTGACCAAGGAGAGATTCAACCTGGAAGTGAGGAGAAACTTTCTGACGGTGAGAGCGATCAACCAGTGGAACAGCTTGCCAGCGGAGGTTGTGAGAGTCCCAACACTTGCGACCTTCAAGGGGAGACTGGACTGCCATCTGTCTCAAATGGTGTAGGAACTCCTGCTTGAGCAGGGGGTTAGACTAGATGACCTACAAGGTCCCTTCCAACTCTAATAATAAATCTAAATCTCTTATATGCCGCCCTACTCCCTGGGGACTCAGGGCGGCGTACAACATTTTAAAGAACAGCTAAACAATATACTTTAAAACAATTTAAAATACATTTAAAAGGAACAAACTAGGCATATATGCGTGGGGGAGACCAAGATGTAAAATTGTCTCAAAACCCCGCCTGCAGGAAGAGCCATGTCTTCACGGCTTTTCGGAAGGCCAGCAAGGTGGGGGCAATTCGTATCTCTAGGGGGGAGTTGGTTCCAGAGAGCAGGGGCCCCAACAGAGAAGGGTATAAACCTTAGTAACACTAAGGTGTGAGACTCTTTGTCCGTTGTTTCCTACCATTGCAAATTGACCATAAATTGTAATCAGTAGAGACAATGTATTAATGCTCCCTTGGAGACAGGAACCTACCTCTTAGGCAAGACCACTATCAGTAAGAAAGGAAGATCCACCCAAGGTGAAAATTAAAAGTAAACTTGAAAACATAGTTGGTGTTAGACAGGAAATGTCAAGTTGACCCATTAGAGCAGTGGTTCTCAACCTTCCTAATGCCGTGCCCCGCGCCCCACCCCTGCGCCCACCGTGACCCACCCCGCCGCTGAGCCCGCCACAACGACCCCTGCCCTGCCACCACCATTTGGGTTCTTTTACCCTCTGTGCATGCGAAAAGCGTTCTGCGCATGCGCAGAGGGTAAAAGAACCCAAATGGCGGCATCCGGGCGAAGTCTCCTGACTCCTGTGAAAGGGTCGTTTGACCCCCAAAGGGGTCGCGACCCCCAGGTTGAGAACTGCTGCTTTAGAGAGTAAACAATTTAGAAGAACCAAGGGAAGTTGGGAGGGCTTTTGAGTGTTGCGTGCATTGTGTTGGGGTATAAAATGTATAACCCGAAGACTGCTTTTTGCGCTCTTTGAACTCAATCCATTTGGGAAGGGTGTAAGAGGCAGCGCTTGCAACCGCTTTTTCAATTTTTCTTCAATAAAACTTTGATTCGTGAACCAGACTTATCTTTGCATTGTGAGTATACAAGGCGGGGGGTATCTTACATCTCACAAGGCCCTCTCAATTCCTGGGAAATAGATGGGGAAGAAATGGAGGTAGTCACAGGTTTTATTTTCCAAGATCACCGCAGATGGGGACTGCTCCTGGGGAGGAAAGCCATGGCAAATCTAGACAACATACTAAAAAGCAGAGACATCACCCTGCCAACAAAAGTGCGTATAGTCAAGGCTTTCCCTGGTTTTCCCAGTTGCAATGTATGGCTGTGAAAGTTGGACCATAAGGAAGGCTGAGCACCAAAGAATTGAGGCCTTTGAACTATGGTGCTGGAGAAGACTCCTGCGAGTCCCTTGGACTGCAAGGCGATCAAACCGGTCAGTCCTAGAGGAGATCAATCCTGACTGCTCTTTAGAAGGCCAGATCCTGAAGATGAAACTCAAATACTTTGGCCACCAAACGAGAAGGAAGGACTCACTGGAGAAGAGCCTAATGCTGGGAAAGATTGAGGGCAAAAGAAGAAGGGGACGGCAGAGAACGAGGTGGCTGGATGGAGTCACTGAAGCAGTCGGCGTGAGCTTAAATGGACTCCGGAGGATGGTAGAGGACAGGAAGTCCTTGAGGAACGTTGTCCATGGGGTCACGATGGGTCCGACACAACTTCCAACTAACAACAACAACAACAACAACAACCTATTTTAACATCTAGGCTGAAACTAAGATTCACAGAGTCAGCCTATCACCCCCAACAATCTGGGTCCTCATTTTACTGACCTCAGAAGGATGGAAGGGTGAGTCAACTTTGAGCCCCATCAAGATCAAACTCCAGGCTGTGGGCAGAGTTTGCTCGCACTACTGCCTTCTAATCACTACACTACCAGGACTTTTCTCACTAGGAAATCGGCAAATGGCGGCAATTCAAAGAGAATTCAAATTCAATTCAAATTCAAAGAGTAAAGAGAAATCCCACTCAAGAGATGGGAAGTCCTTTACACGCAAATAAGGTTCCCCAACAGTGAACTCATCAACACCTAGACACAGAAAGGGGCAAAGATTATCCTAATCCTCAAGGTGAGAAAACTGCATTTCTGTCAGGCAGGAGAGAGAGGCTACAAGTTAAGTTCCAATTAAACTGATTGGTTGCTTATGCCTATATTGAAGAATCCAGTCCATTAATTTAACAAAACAAATTACCCTTACACTAAAAATAAGAAAATTGTCTCAATAATATAGGAATACCATATGTTGGTTGCAAAAATCTAGAACCACTAGATGGCAGCAGAGTTGGATCGTTCTGTCACTCTTTGCTGCCACCTGTTGGTCGTTTGGATTTTTGTTACTCTATAATGGCCGTTCCTAGAACTACCCATTAATTCTACTTGCAAGTGATTCCACAGCTTGTGAGAGAAAGGCTATTATCCTCCTCTTTTTTTTGAAATTGCTTCGGGCACAAAGGGGGGAAAAAAACCCTGACATGTGCATTTTCATACAAACAATATGCACACTTGTTTAGTCTCCATGCTTTTAATTGAACAATTCTTCAATTAAGTAGTGATTGAATTGCCTCAGGTTAGCAAATTTAGGATTGCAAAATGTAATTAACGAAAGAAAGTGCAACGATACATTGATTCTTCCCACTCCCAACTGTGCGTGGAATTAGGAATTAGACCAGCTGTTCATCCGTTCAACTTCTTTGACACTTTCATCATAACAAAGGTTAGGATAATTTATTTGTTTTTCCTTCAGCCAAAGAAAAGGGGTTTTTTTTTGTATTCTAAAGACCCGACAAGTTGATGCTCTTTCTTCAGGCTCCCTTTATCTGCTTAGAAATACGGAGCAACTAGACCAAAGTGATAAAAATGTAATCACATCCAATGTAGCCAACACAACATCTTCTAAAACTAGATCTTCTTGAAAATAGTCCTGTAAAGTATTCCTTTGTGGTACCAATAGAAGAGAAAATTTGTAGCCCAAGGTTGAACTGTGGGATCCAGGAGTGGGCTTCAAAATTTTTAGTAAGGGGTTCTCTGCCCGGTTGCTGGGTGGGCATGGCCATGGTGGGCATGGCCTAGTCAGCCTCCTGCAGCACGGTGGGGGGCGTTTTTGGCCTCCCCAGGCTCTGGAGGCCCTCTGGAAGCCAGAAACAGGCCCTTTTCTGGCCTTCCCAAACTTCTGGTAGGCCCATTTTTCACCCTACCCGAGCCTCTGCGTGTACCCTGCACTTACCTGCATCCAAAACAGACTGCATGGGGACTCCTGAGAGGGGCGGGGTGGGGTGGGCAGGGCCAGCCAGGAGTGGGATTTGGGGGTTCTCCAAATTGCACAGAATCTTAGCTAGAGTAAGGTGACCAGACGTCCCGATTTTGGCGGGACACACCCGCTTTTTCACCATTTGTCCCGCGTCCTGCCCGCCCTCTTAAAAAGTCCCGATTTCTTGAAAGAATGCCCGACTAGGGCATTCTTTCAAAAAATTGGCCTGAAAGGCAGCAGGCCTCTCAGCTCGGGCCGGCTGTGGGCGGCGTTGGCGGCGGGCGGGCGTCCCGTGTTGTTGACTCCTCCGGCGGCGGCTGGAAGCTGGGGGGAGGGGGAAGGGAGGCTGCTCCTCCTCTCCTTCCCCTGCCCCATCCCTAGCCCCGCCCTCGGAGGCGCCGCTGCTGTTGGGAGGGGTGAGGGACGAGGAGCCATCGCCGCTTTGAATTTACGTCACGAGCGGCGCAAACAGCCCTTCCTTGTCCCCCTCCCCTTTCTTCCCCCCGTCGCCTCGCTGCCGCCGTTGCCCTGGGGCCGGGCGGGCGACCGGGAGACCGCGGCGCTTGGATGCTTGGAGCAGGTAAGCTGCCGGCTGCCTCCTTTCCCCGTGTCCCGCCTCCCGTTCGTTGCTTGCCAGCCCAGCCGAAGGGAAGGCGGGAGGCGAGGAAAGGCCTCCCGAAAGGAGGGGAGGCGAGCTCTCAGGAGTCGGGCTCTCAGGAGTCCCCATGCAGTCTGTTTTGGATGCAGGTAAGTGCAGGGTACACGCAGAGGCTCGGGTAGGGTGAAAAATGGGCCTACCAGAAGTTTGGGAAGGCCAGAAAAGGGCCTGTTTCTGGCTTCCAGAGGGCCAGAAAGACGGGGAAAGGAGGCAGCTTACCTGTCGCGAGCTGCAGGCATCCAAGCGCCCTCCCGCCTCCCCCCTCCCCCCACCTCACCTGGACGCCGACATTTGCTGTTTTGCCCTCTGCGCATGCGCAGCGTTCTGCGCATGCGCAGAGGGCAAAACTCAAATGGAGAAACCCACCCCCGTCAATGGTGTCCCGCTTGAAGAAAAAAAAATCTGGTCACTTTAAGCTAGAGGTTCTCCCAAACCCCTGCAAACTCCCAGCAGCCCACCCCTGGTGGGATCCTTGGTGCTCTCTGAGCTTAATGGCTTTTTGCAGATGTTTAATCACCAAACTAGGTAACATCATCAGTGCTAATAGGGTGTGAGTTTTTTTTTTCATTTTATATACTAATGGCTGGCCCTGTCAGTGTTGCCTTCTTGGTGGCTTCTTGATTAGGCTGTTGTTTATTATTAGCTTCTTTGAGTTAGTAGCTCCTTGATTGGGATACTGTTAGCTTCTTGAATGTTGGTCTAGTGTTAATCTTGGTATTAATCTCTGGTCATCTGGGTGTTGAATAACAGACTAACAGAATAACAGAGTTGGAAGGGACCTTGGAGATCTTCTAGTCCAACCCACTCCTCAGGCAGGAAACCCTATATCATTTCAGTCAAATGGTTGTCCAATCTCTTCTTAGAAACCTCCAATGTTGGAGCATCCACAATTTCTGGAGGCAAGTCGTTCCACTGGTTAATTGTTCTCACTGTTAGGAAGTTTAGTTTAGTTCTGCATTGCTTCTGACCTTGATTAGTTTCCATCTATTTTTACTTGCCTTGCCTTCTGGTACTTTGAAAAATAGCTTGAGCCCCTCTTCTTTGTGGCAGCCCCTCAAATATTGGGAGACTGCTATCACATCACCCCTAGTCCTTCTTTTCATTAAACTAGACATACCCAATTCTTGCAGCCGTTCTTTGTATGTATCTGACGGCTTGTGAGGTGTTTTGGTGTTTTTCTTCCTTTTTTTGGCTTTCTGGGTGTCTCTTTTGACTGATAGGTAGTTATTTTTCTCTATGTGTCTGTTGATGGCTGATTTTTTTTGAGTGCCAGCTTCCAGGAATTATCTAGTATTTTTGGACATGGCTTGGTTTAGGATGTTGACACTTTCCTAGTTGATACTATAGTTAATTCTGTCCATGACTTCTGAAATTAAGTCATGTCTTCTGACTGCTAGTTGAGGTTCATGGATACATTGTCTTTCCATTATCTTTTTTGCTTGCCGGCCGGACTAGGGCAAGCGGTCCGTGCCGAGAACGAGGCTCCCGCTCACCAGCTGACTGACTAATTGATAGGAAAAGCGAAGGAGCCTCACACCCTCATGGCCATCACTGTCAACTAGGCCGGACTTGCGCAAGCGATCCGCGCCATGGCTGAAGCCCCTGCTGCACAGCTGACTACAATTGCGGCAGAGAGAGCCTGTAGCCAAGCAAGTCACCTGACCTGTGGAGTCCAGCACCGGGGGCCTGAACATCCAAGGGAAGCCTGCAGCCGAGACGGACTCCAGCACACAGGCCTGCACAGAGCCCTGCTACTGTCCCTGCCTCACCAACTGTCTCCTGTGACACGGTGGCCATCTTGAGAGTACCATCTGAGCTTCGGCGGCCATTTTGAGTGTACCTCCTGAGTCTCGGTGGCCATTTTGAGTGTGCCTCGTGGCTGGTGGCCATTTTGAATATTAATTAGCCCAGTCTACTTAGCCCTCCCTTCACATTATGGCTGACAGAAGCCACAAATCTGGGAAGGCAAAGGCTAAAACTCCCAGACAGAGCATGGAGCAGCCTGAACCAATATGGCTGTGGTTATTTTTATACCACAGCAAGTGAGGGTAGAAAATGTAAGAGGAGATAATTAGCTGCAGCAGCAACATGTATGAAAACCAAGGAGGTAGGGCTGGATGTTCAGTAGGCCGTTGGTTGCCACAGCAACTTCTCCCTGACTCCTACAATGCCTCTCCACTTTGAAGAAAGAAAAAGCGCGCACACGGAGTGACTTCTCCTAAATCAAGTCATGGATTTGGAAGAACAAGGGGTGAAATGCAGACGTGGTCCAATTTTGACCCCTATTTCCCCATCTTCCAAATCCATGCAAATGATGAAATTTCTTCTCCAAGAATGCTTGGTTTTGCCTACAGAAAGATCTACCCCAAACTGCATTCTATAATTTAAAACTTGCTTATCCAAAGTATGCAAGTATATCCATTCGAGGAAAGGTGCATGGAATTGCACACAATAAGTGAACACCTGAGCAAATGGCGAAGAGTTGGTGTATTTATTAAGCGAAATGGCATATTTATAATTTAATCATGCATATGTTCAAATGAGGGCCTTGGAGTCTTGCTGTGACTTTCTCTCCAGGAAAGAACTTGCAAATTAAATTTTGAGCGTGAAGGGGTTGACGGAGAGAGAGGGCAGGTGAGAGAACAGTGAAGACAAGGTCAATAATGGTTAAATGTTTGCTAATGCAGTTTAAGCAGAAGTTCAGATGGGTCAGACTGTAGGACAATGTTTCTCCGTCCAGCAATGGAGCAAGAAATGTCTTGGACTAATGTTATTTTATTTTATTTATGAAAGCTGCCTTAGTTGCCCATTTGCTTCTGGGTGCAATTCGAGGTGCTGCTGGTTGTCACCTTTAAATCTTTTAATGGCTTGGGACCAGGTTATCTGAGGGACTGTCTCTTGCCGGTCACATCTATCCGACCCCCAGAACGGAGAGGCAAGGAATTTTGCAGGTCCCACCCTCTAAGGAGGTACATCTGTCAGGACCCAGAAGAAGGGCCTTCTCCATGGTGGCTCCACCCCTCTGGAACATCATCCCTCCGGAAGTTAGACTTCCCCCCATTCTGACACTCATTCGGAAGGCCCTGAAGACATGTTCTGCCAACGGGCCTGGGGAACCAAGAGCGGGATGGAGCCCATTAAATGGCTGATATGAGTGTGTGTTGTCACCAAGGGGGCAGGTGTGGAGGGGTTATTATTCTATTATTATTATTTATTATTTATTATTTTTATTCCTTTTTCATTGTGTTTTTATTTTTTGTAAGCTGCCTAGAGTCACCATGAGCAAGGCGGTGGCTATATAAATTTTACTTACTTACTTACTTACTTACTTACTTACTTACTTACTTACTTACTTACTTACTTACTTACTTACGAAAGAAATAGCAATAGCAATAGCAATAGCACTTAGACTTATATACCGCTTTATAGTGCTTTACAGCCCTCTCTAAGTGGTTTACAGAGTCCAGCATATTGCCCCCAACAATCTGGGTCCTCATTTTACCCACCTCGGAAGGATGGAAGGCTGAGTCAACCTTGAGCCTGGTGAGATTTGAACAGCTGAACTGCTGAACTAGCAGTCAGCTGGAGTAGCCTGCAGTAGCTGCATTTAACCACTGCGTCACCTCGGCTTATTTTCTGTAAGCCGCCTAGAGTGACCATGAGCAAGGTGGTGGCTATATAAACTTTACTTACTTACTTACTTACTTACTTACTTACTTACTTACTTACTTACTTACTTACGAAAGAAAGAAAAAGAAAGAAAGAAAGAAAGAAAGAAAGAAAGAAAGAAAGAAAGAAAGAAAGAAAGAAAGAAAGAAAGAAAGAAAGAAAGAAAGGAAAGAAAAATTTAGATGGTCTCCCAACTCACTCTCATTGACTCAAAGTGGCTTACAAAAGTTAAACCATGATACAAAACCCAATAATCCTCACACCTGCACCATTGACAGCAGACCAGCCACTTGATGGGCTCCATATTACTTTGAGGTCCCCAGACCCATCAGCAGAACTGAGTCTTCTGAACTGAACTTCTGAAAGAGTGTCAAAGTGGCGACCAATCTTACCTTTGCAAGGAAAATGTTCTACAGGGAAGGAGCCACTGCGGAGAAGGCCCTTCTTTTTGATCCCACTAGATGGACCTCCTTAGAAGAGAGAGGATTCCCAAGCATTCCCTGTCTCCCTGATTGGTTGGATAGACATGACTGGGAAAAGATCATCCTTCAAATAACCTGTTTCCAGGTCATGTAGGGTTTTGAAGGGGACAACCAACACCTTGACGTAAATCAGCAGCCAATGGAGTTACCGCAAGAGATACGGTATGTGCAAGTCTCGGCTTGCACAAAACCATCTGGATTGCCACATTTTGAACCAATCGAAGCTTCTGGATACTTTTCAAGGGTAGACCCATGTAGAGCGGATTGCAGTAGTCCATTCCTAACAGTTCATATTTAATAGTTGCAGGAGTGGACCAGCCTTCAATTATGTGGCAGACCATGTTCTGCAGCAGATTTATGTGGAGGTGGCAACAAACAGGGAAAATATCTGTGTGAGACTATTTTAACGATATTCAGATACCTCCGTGATGAGGCGGTGTGCATTCTTCACTATGGACATGATTTAAAATGTTGCCTGTACGAGAAGAAGCCTGATGGATCATCTTGTCAGATGTGAAGGTAATTGGTATTTAAAAACAAAGAGCTTCTCGAAGTTTTAAAAAAATGTTTAGTAGATAAGCAACTGATTGTTCTCTTCTCTTGCCTCAGATAGAAAGTTCGTACAGAGAGTGGTGAGGACAATGGAGAAGATTATAGGAAGGAGACCGCATTCGTGCACCTTTGGCGTATGGCCATGATGGCCACATGACTACGGAAATAGTCTTAGGACAACGCTGGATCCCTTGGCCAAGAAACAGAGAGGAGAACCATGCCTTAAAGTCGGACATGACTGGACAGGGAAATCTTTACCTTTTAAATGCTTTAATATTCCTCTTATGAAGAGAGAAATCAGCTTAAATGGTTTCCTATTAGTTAAGAATATCTGGAGTGAAACCTCATTCCGTCCTTGATTAAATATGATTTAGAGAGGGGAGGTTGCTAGGAGGATCCCATTTCAAGTATCTAATTAGAAAAGAGGTAGGCAAAATGAACATACTCCATGAATATACTCTAGACTTAATCAAGAGATAGCAAGTGAATGCTGACTCAGACTTTGCAATTCACACGCTCCTTTGATGCATATAAAATGGCTACTTGCAACTCTTGTTAATTTAAAAAAAAAATCGCAAAGGAAGTAGAAAAATTATACCTTCCTCAATATTTCATGTTTTTAATCTATGTTTTATGACAACTCCTCAGTAGACTGGGGAACCGGTAGCAAAAGGGTTTAGAACCCACCCCTGGCATATTTGCCTCTTTCCTTTCAACTTTCTCCCGAAATCCCCTAATCATAACTTGATCTCTTGTCATTTTGGTTGTCTCCTGCTGTTTAAAAAACTTTTTTTAAAAATCTGTCAGCTTCTGCTGTAAAAAGGACCTAGGGGGAAAATAGAAGAAGAAATGGTGTTACAGGCTTCTGGGAAAGTGATGGAACTTCCCTTCAGATAAAATTTCTGGAGCAACTTTGTGGGTCCGTTGACTTGCTCCATTTTACAGATCTGAAACCAGTAAGATAAACCAAAGGCTATTCAGTAAACATTAAATATTACATAAAGAAACCCACTTCTTTTTTCATAGGCCCTTGAGCCGAGGACTCTGAAAAGGATTGTATTAAATAACAAAATAAGAAATAAAAGAGGACTTTTATTATTTATTTTGTTTATTTATTTTGTCAAGTACGTGTTGGTAATATACATAGATGTAACATTGGTAACGTGTTGTAATGTAATATACATAGATGTAACATAGATGCTCCAGATGTAAAACACACACACACACACACACACACACACATACATATATGTATATATATATATATATATATATATATATATATATATATATATATATATATATATACACACACACCACACACACACACACACACACACACACACACACACACACACACACACACACACACACACACACACACACACACACATATATATATATATATATATATATATATATATATATATATATATATATATATATATATATATATATATATATATATGGTCTAGAGGTTAAACTTCTGCCTTACAAGCAGACTGCCCAGGTTCAATTCCCACTAAGGGTATGGCTATCTGACGAGAGCAAAATAGCTCGAAATAGATCTATAATAGTCTCCCTTTATTTTCATTTATCAGCAAAAAATGTTACACACACACACACACACACACACACACACACACACACACACACACACACACACACACATTTCCTTCCATACACCAGGATGACTCGACAGAATAAACATATATAACCCTTACCTGGTGAAGAGCTGATAGGGAAGAGAACCTTGTGGCCTAGAGGTTAATCTTCTGACTTTCAAGCAGACTACCCAGGTTCAATTCCCACTACGGGTATGGCTATCTGACGAGAGCAAAATAGCTCAAAATAGATCTATAATAGTCTCCCTTTATTTTCATTTATCAGCAAAAAATGTTACACACACACACACACACAGAGAGAGAGAGAGAGAGAGAGAGAAAGTCCTCTTTTGTGTCTTCTTTCTCAAAAACTATTGAAATACGTGTTTGGTTGCCAGAATGAAAAGGACAGCACTTTTAAACATAAAAGAGAAGATAAGAGCCCTTCACACGTAATATATTATGGATGAAGATAGTGCAGCCTATTTTCGCCACCTCCTCCTTCTAACTGAATGGGTGAAGCTGGGGGTGGTTTTCTGCTTCCCAAATGCTCTAAACCCAGGATTTGTGTTTTTATTTTGTCCAATTTGGGAGCTACCTTATTTATTTTATTTATTAGTTTCTCAAACATGTACAAGATAGCAGGTATGAATATGAACATGGACATGAACGAAGGAAATGAATACAAATAAATGGGGACAGTAGGACAGGGACAGAAGGCACGCTAGTGCGCTTATGCACGCCCCCTTTATGGACCTCTTAGGCAGGGGTGGGTTCCTAATTTTTTTACTACCACTCTGTGGGTGTGGCTTATTTTGTGGGTGTGGCTTGCCAGCCATGTGACCGGGTGGGCGTGGTTTCTCGGACTGCTGAAGGGAGGGGAACTGAGATAGGTCCTGCCGCCCATTCCCCCTCCCCTCAGCAGCTCGAGAAACCTCGAACGTGCAAAAATGCCTGGGATCATCACCGCGCGTTCATGGTTTCTCGGACTGCTGAAGGGAGGGGAATGGAGATAGCTCCTGCCACCCGTTCTTTCAGCGTCTCACACGCTCCCTCAGCCATCCTCCCCTGCTTGGACTCACTGTGGGGTAGGAAGGCAGCGGGCCGCTACCGGTGCTATAGAGTGGACCGCACCTGTAGGAACCCACTACTGCTCTTAGGAATGGGTTGAGGTCCAAGGTAGACCGTTTAAGGTTCAAGCTGTGAGGGTTTGAGGATGTAACAACGGAGTCGGGTAGAGCATTCCAGGCATTTGGAGTTGAAGTCCACACATCTTAAAGTTGCTGAGGTACAGAAACACTGCCCTATTAAAATAAATGTGCTCAATGCAGTTGATTACTGATGTATGATGTTCTTCTTTCTCCTTTCTCTGTTATTATTTCTACCTTTTAAATGGTTTTATAATTGGATTTTCTGAACAGGCAAAACTTTGATCTGTAACAACGTGGGTGTATTTTGTGTAAAACATGTTTTTAAAACATGCAGAATTACCCTGAATTGACACTTATGGGTGTAGCTAGAAAAAAAAATGCAGTAGGCAAGGAGAGAAAACAGCTAATTCTACCAATTTCAGAGGTAGTATTCAGCCGGTTCCGACTGGTTCGGGTGAACCGGTAGCAGCGCTACTAGTAGCGGTGCGTGCTCACATTTGCGAACCGGTAGGGAAGGTAAGTGAATAGCACCTCTGCAACAGATGCTTATTTGATGGGTTTTGACCAAACATGCTCTGTTTTTTCTATTTTCCAAATGTCTGCTGCATATTGATTTCTTCCCCCGATTTCTTCCTGATACACAGGAAAGAACAGGATCCCCCCATACAAGCACACATATTATAAACGGACTGTGATCTTCTTGTTCGATTTCTGTGGAAGTTCAGAGTTCACTTAAAATTTATCATCTCACTTTATCACGCACGATATTGATGAACTTAAAAGCAGTCACGGGCTCCGTCAATTAATGCTCCAAACCAACATATCCAGGACTAGAGACTTGACAATTGCTGCCCTCCCCCACATCATTATTAAACCACTTTTCTTCAAAGCATAAAGGAAGTTGGCAACTTAGAGAAATCATAACCCTTTACAGGACTGATGGGCTATAGAGAAGAGAGGGGAGGGGAAAAAAGAGAGCGGAAAGTGACAGATTTTAAATTACAGTTACGTTGGAGAGAATTTACGGGAAGAAAGACGAGTCAAAAGAACACAGATAATGACCAAAGGGGAAAAAATCATTTTCTTCTCACAGGAAATCAGCTTGTGAGGGTTTCTGAGAAGATACTCAAATGAGGCTGCCATCCAATAACTGGGTAAAAAACAGACAAAGAGCCTCGGTGGAAATTTTTTTTATTTGGGTTGTTCAATTGTTTACCCCACATCATATATGTAGATATTCATCAAGTGCTAATGCTGGAAATTACCTTGGAGGTCATCTAATAGAATAACAGAGTTAGAAGGGACATTGGAGGTCTTCTAGTCCAACCCCATGCCCAAGCGGGGGAGACCCTATAGCATTTCAGACAAATTGTTGTCCAGTCTCTTCTTAAAAACTTCCAGTGATGGAGCATCTACCCATTGCAAGGGGTTGTTGTTGTGGGGACAATAGGTATGTACATTGTCTTGACTTGAACAAAAATAAAGGGGGAAATGATGAGGAGGATGAGGATGAAGATGAATAGTAGTAATAGTAGTAGTAGTAGTAGTAGTAGTAGTAGAAGTAGAAGTAGAAGTAGAAGTAGAAGTAGAAGTAGAAGTAGAAGTAGAAGTAGTAGTAGTAGGACATCTGCCTATCCCAGGTTCCTGGGAAGAACTAGAAACATAACAGAGTAAAATAACAGAATAACAGAGTTGGAAGGGACCTTGGAGGTCTTCTAGTCCAACCCCCTGCTCAAGCAGGCAACCCTATACCATTTCAGGCAAATGGTTGTCTAATCCCTTGTTATAAACCTCCAGTGTTGGAGCATCCACAACTTCTGAAGGCAAACCGTTCCGCTGATTATTTGTTCTCATTGTTAGGAAGTTTCTCCTTAATTCTAAGTTGCTTCTCTCCTTGATTAGTTTTCCATCCGTTGCTTCTTGTCCTGCTTGGAGAATAGGTTGACCCTCCCCTTTTGTGGCAATATTGGAAAAATGCTATTGATGGATAGGAAATTATTCCCATCAAGAGGTGATATAGGATCTTGCTTCCTTGAAGTCATTCTTACTTAGAAAATAAAACTGAGATTTAATTCTAATTAACAAAATATTTATTTCAGTATAAAAGTAACAAAATATAAACCTTAATAAGCTACATTTTCTCAGCTAAGAATTCACGTCTGCCTCGGGCGAGGCTCACAGGAGAAGAAGGAAGGAGGAGACTCCTGGAATGCACACATGCGCAGTAAAACATGTCACATGTCTGCTTGATTAGAAAAT
>JALIGW010000101.1:425000-502075 GCA_023053685.1 Diadophis punctatus similis
TTCATCACAGCATGAATAGAGTTCCATTCACCGGTTCTGCATCACCAGCTACAACCTTGTGAGCTCCTTGGAGCTCTCTGAGCTCAATTTTTTTTCTTGCAGACATTTTATTACCCAACTAGATAACATCATCAGTGCAAGAAGAGAGTGGAGTTTGCTCTCTTTTTATATACTACTTAGTTTATATCAGTCCTTCTCAAATGGGGTGCGCTGCCCTGGGGGGGGGGGCTCGGAGCAATGCCAGGGGGTCATGTGTGACCCCGGGGAACATGTGTGGTCCCTCTCGATCAATTCCCCTGGACGGGGAGTGTTTTCCCAGTTGCACGCTGCTCCGAGCCTGGAAGAGAAGGCGGCCAGGCGGGGTGACTGCATGGGTTCTTGTTGTTCTTGGCGGGTGCTATGGTAGCCATGAACAGCGTGGTGAACCTGCTGCTGGACAAGGAGGAGCATCCTCTGCAGCTGGGCGAAAGCTTCGAACGGTACCCTAAAGCCTCCTTCCACACCATTCGCTGTGAGTGCCCGGCAGAGGCAGTGCTTACGGGCCTGGCCGGCGACCCCAAAACATCGGCTTGATTAAGCTGGCCTGGCCCCATGTCAAAAGAGGGCCCTAACCACGATAGCCTATGCCTGCCTAACCGAAAACAGGCTCCACTGAGTTCAGTGTGACTTACTCCCAGGTAAGTGGGTAGAGCAGCCTTCCCCAGCCAATAGTTTGCTTGCAGCTTATAATAAGTAAAATAATAAATATTAACACTAAAATTCCATTGGGGCCCAGATCGGAGAGTTGTGGGGGGGCGCAAAATGTTTACTTCTTCCTAGGGGGGGGCGTAACAGAAAATAATTGAGAATAGCAATAGCACTTAGACTTATATACCGCTTCATAGTGCTTTACAGCCCTCTCTAAGCGGTTTACAGAGTCAGCATATTGCCCCCAACAATCTGGGTCCTCATTTTACCCACCTCGGAAGGATGGAAGGCTGAGTCAACCTTGAGCCGGTCAGATTTGAACAGCTGAATTGCTGAACTAGCAGTAGCCTGCAGTGCTGCATTTAACCACTGCACCATCTCGGAGAAGCACTGGTTTATATGCTTAAGCCACTGTTTATATACTAACGGCTTGCTCTTTAAGTGGGAATGTTCTTGGTGGTTCCTTAATTAGGCTGTTGTTTACTTTCAGATTGTTTGTGTGAGTCGGTAGTTCCTTGATTGGGGTTTTGTTTATGGCTTGGTTGTTAGTCTAGTGCAGGGGTGACAAACTCAATTTCATTGAGGGCAGCATCAGGGTTGTGGCTGACCTCGGGGGCTGGGTGGGTGTGGCCAACTGGGTGGGTGTGGCCAGTTTGACGTCAATTCCCAAACTGCTGGCATGTTTAAGGTGACCAGATGTCCCGCTTTTGGCGGGACAGTCCCGCTTTTTAATAATTTGTCCCGCGTCCCGCTGCGTTTCAAAAAAGTCCCGCTTTTTTCAGCTGGGCCAGTCGTTTGGCATAGAGCTGATGAAACTGGCGGCAGTCGCGGCGTGGGGCTTCTCCCGCCCACTTCCCCCGCCCGGCTGGATGCCGCCATTTGGGTTATTTTGCCCTCTGTGCATGCGCAGAACGCTTTGCGCATGCACAGAGGACAAAATAACCTGAATGGCGGCGTCCAGCCGGGCAGGGGAAGTGGGCAGGAGAAGCCCCACGCCGCGACTGCCGCCAGTTCCATCATCTCTACGCTGAACGACTGGCCCGGCCGAACCGGCAGGATTTCACCCCTGGCTCTGCGGCGACGAACAGGTAAGCCTGCGCCAGTAGGAACCCACCCCTGGCTGTGATGAAGGGGGGGGTGTTTGGGGGGGTGCACAAAGCTGCAGGATAAGAAAGACGGACCCCTCCTGTCTTGCTCCCCTAGAAACCCCCCCCCATCAATGGTGTCCCGGTTTACAAAAAATAAAATCTGGTCACCTTAGGCATGTTTCCTCTTCGCACTGGGTAGACCGGGCAAAGCCGCATTGGGTACACTGGGCAGAAGCGATGTGGGCCAGCCCCATATATTTTCCAGGACGGCCCCACAGGCCAGATCCGGCCCGCAGGCCTTGAGTTTGACACCCCTGGTCTAGTGCTATTATTGCTGTTAATCTCTGTTTATCTGGTTGCTGGTGATGTTTTGGTCTTTCTATTTCCTTTTCAGCTTTTTGATTGTCTCTTTTGAATGGCATGTAGATGTTGTTAATCTCAATTTGTCTGTTGATGGCTGACTTGATCACTATCCCAACCCTGAGCTGCTAATATTCTATTAGTACAACCTTGTGAACTAAGTTGTACTGAGGGCTGGCGAAAGCTCTATGAGCTTCCTATGAGCTTCCATGGCAGAGAATAGATCTGATCTTGACTTTTCATGGTTCGATGTTAACTATTCAAATAATAAACTAAACTCACCCTTCTCTTTTTCTCTAAAATAGCAAGCACCTGAGGGCAGGACAAGAAGAAATGAGTGGAAATTAATCAAGGAGAGAAGCAACTTAGAACTAAGGAGAAAGTTCCTGACAGTTAGAACAATTAATCAGTGGAACAACTTGCCTCCAGAAGTTGTAAATGCTCCAACACTGGAAGTTTTTAAGAAGATGTTGGATAACCATTTGTCTGAAGTGGTGTAGGGTTTCCTGCCTAAGCAGGGGGTTGGACTCGAAGACCTCCAAGGTCCCTTCCAACTGTTATTCTATTCTAAAAAAGGAGCTGTATTAGAATGACCCATTTAACCATAAATTACCCAATTCACCGCACTGTCTGGCTTCATACACCACATGGAATTATAATTGAATTGCATACTTTATTTATAAGACTTTATTTATAAGCTAAGCACACAGATTAACTTTATACAACCCACTAGTAGTAGTAGTAGTAGTAGTAGTAGTAGTAGTAGTAGTAGTAGTAGTAGTATAGTAGTTGTTAGTCCTAGTAGTAGTTGTTGTAGTAGTAGTAGTATAAAATGGAATTGGCACATTTTGATTCCAGTCTGACATGGTATTAGATGACAAGGAATCAAAAGGCCTTAAATTTCATAATCCTACACCCCATTAAATTATTGCCCAAGGATGAACATGCACCTCACATCTGTTCAGAATATACATTAGAAGAATGCTTGCAAGCAGTGTGGGATATCAACATCGTATGGCTGATAGCAGAAGAATATAAAAACTATTTTATATCCTATATCATTTCAGACAAACGGTTGTCTAGTCTCTTTGGAAAAGTCTCCAATGATGGAACATCCACAACTTCTGAAGGCAAGCCATTCTATTGTCCCAAAGGTGGTTTTTTCAGGAGGCAACTGGACTTTCTTGTTTTTTTTTCTTTTGAAGACGTTATGCGTCTCTACCCAAGAAGCTTCTTTAGCTCTGACTCTAGTGTTAGAGCTAAAGAGCTGAAGAGCTGAAGAAGCTTCTTGGATGAGAAGCGAAACATCTTCAAAAGAAAAAACAAGAAAGTCCAGTTGCCTCCTGAAAAAAGCACCTTTGGGACAACCATGACCTGGATGACGGAGAATCTCTACAGACTTTTAGCTATACAATTTGGGATGAACACCCTTGGAATGGTGTGGGAGTATGAACGGATTTCCAGAGGAAAAAAATACAGACTACAGGAGCCATTTGCACCATTCAGGTGACTCTGAGGACACAAATAAACCTCCAAGTTGCCTCAATGACCCTCTAAAAGGATGCAAATGTCCAGCTGTCTGCAAGGAATATAAATCCTTCCATTCCCCACCATCCAGTCAGAGCTGAAGAAGCTCTTGGATGAGAAGCGAAACATCTTCAAAAGAAAAAAACAAGAAAGTCCAGTTGCCTCCTGAAAAAGCACCTTTGGGACAACCATGACCTGGATGACTGAGAATCTCTATAGACTTTAAGCCATTCTATTAGTTAATTGCTATCACCATTAGGGAATTTCTCCTTGGTTCTAGGTTGCTCCTCTCCTTGGTTAGTTCCCAGCCATTGTTTCTTGTCTTGCCTTTTGGTGCTTTACAAGTGTTTCAATCCTTCTACCCAGCCTCATTTAATATGACAGACTGGTACACAATTTCCCCCCATCTTTCCTGTGTTTTCAACTTTGTTGTTTGTTTCACTGTTCAAAAGGCTTAATGTCATCTAGGGTAATTTTGCCCACAGATAAACCCATAGAAAGTCATTCATTTGTCCGTGTTATATACCTAACCAATAGATAGCTAATAACTTCAAAATCAGCATTTCCCCTTCAGGTTAATGAATACCTATCTTCTTAATAGAATTGACGGAATAGAGAGTGGCTGCACCTTTTTTTTGCTGCAAGCACTTTAATAAAAGAGCTGGCTCAACTTCGCTCTTATATTTTCAGTGGATATTATATTGCCGGAGAGAGAAAGCGAAGAGAATCGGAATACAAAATATTTTGTAATAAGTTCACGTAGAGTCTCTACTGCTGCCAAGCTGAGTGGAAATATATAGGCTGCTGATTCATAGAGTTACAGGTAGTTTTTCAATGTATGACCGCAATTGAGCCCCATATTTCTGTTGTTAAGTGAATCCTGCCCCATTTTGCAACCTTTCTTGCCACAGTTGTTAAGCGACTCGCTGCAGTTTTTAAGTTAGTAACATGGTCGTTAAGTGAAACTAGTTTTTCCATTGACTTTGCTTGTCAGAAGTTTGCAAGAAGCGATCACATGACCCCAGGACGCTGTGACTGTCATAAAGATGAGCCGGCTGCCAAGAATTTTGAACACGTGACCACGGGGATGCTGAAATGGTCGTAAGTGTGAAAAACGGTCCTAAGTCCTAACTCTTTTCAGTACTATTGTAACTTTGAAGTGTCACTAAATGAATGGATGTAAGTCAAGGACATTCATGGACTGTATTTATCATGATATTTATCATTTATCATTTAACATGGACTATATCTATCCACCTCTTCTGTCTCTTTCTGTGTATCACGGTTCAGAAAACCGGCAACGATGGCAGCGTGAGGCTTCGCCCACCCGCCCCGACATCATCACTTCCTGGTTTTAAAAAAAACTTTTTAAAGCCTTTTTTCCCTGCCGGTTCCCCTGAAAGAAAGCAAGAGAGAGGGGGGAGGGAGGGGGAAGGGAAGGGAGAAAGAAAGAGAAAGAAAAAGGTAGGTGTTAGAAGGAAAAAAATGAGGACTCACTTTCCAGCCGGGAGATCGCTTGGCAAAGAAGAAAAGCAAATGCTGTCGCTTTAAATCAGGAGTCTCCAAACTTAGCAGCATGGCTGGCTGAGGAATTCTGGGAGTTGGAATCCACAAGTCTTAATGTTGCAAACTTTGGAGACTCCTGCTTTAAATTGAGAAGCCTTCAGAAGCTGCTCGGAAGGAGGTTTTAATTGCAGAAGCGAAGTGACATTCTGGGTTAGCTGAACAACAAACTGGATAAAAGGAAGGATTCTTATATGGTTCTGTTTTTGAATAGGATTTGGGTGATTCCCATTGTGGCTAAATGACTTTCGTCCTGTGTTGGGTCTTGAGTGTGGGGCTGCTTATTCTGATTCTACTACTGTGTTTTGTTAGCTGTCAAATCTTGCCATGGGGAAATTTCAAACTATCCTGTCTTGAATGGGTTTTCTAGGGATCTGTTTGCCTGCTTGTGTGAATGGAGCCAAATGTCAAGCTTCCACTTTCTATATGGTCATTATCTCAATTATCTCTATCGGGCAGGAGTGTGAAATGAGCTTCAGGCAGGTTCTTTGTTAGCAGCTTGATTTTTCCTTGTTTTTCTGTGAGCCTTTTCTTATGAGTAATATTTTATTTGGGGAGGGGGTTGCTTCCCACAGAAGAAAGAGAGAGGGAGGGAGGGAGGGAGGACCACAAACCTGGCTGGCACTAGACACAGTTTTCGAGGATGCTTTGAAACAGCAGAGCAAAGGCTGGAAGGGACCTCAGAGGTCATCTAGTCCAACCTCCTGCTCCCTGGCAAAATGGACTGCTAAATTGGCCACACCCACCCAGTAACATGACAATCTGGCCATGCCCAAACAAGTCACATGACCACGCCCACCTGAAGCCACACCCACCTGACCTCCAAGCCACACCCACAAAATAAGCCACACCCACAGAACCCATAGGGGGAAAAATTTCACCCCTGACTCACAACCTTCTGTTTCCTGGTTTGGTGCCTTACCCAGTAGACCAAACTTTCTCTCTTGTGGCGTTCAAGAATTGAAAGATACTTTACCTCACCTGAACCCCACAAAAATGCCCTGCTCTTTTCCTCATTTATAGAATTATTGCAGTTCAGAGATTATAGCCTCAGACAAAGAGAGAGCTCTTTAAAGAGTCCCCTGGGAGTAGGGCGGCATATAAGAATTGCTAAATAAATAAAGTATTAATATTTGTCAGCAAACATACCTATCTTAATCACACCGTGACCATAAATACCTCATTGCATGCTTCTGCAAATTTCATATCAAGGGATTTAAACATCATGAAGCAAGATTATAATATTTTTCTTTCTTTACGAAAAGGCAACGCATATCTAATTCTTCTGGCCTCTTCATACAATCCTGATTATAATACTCCGGAAACTGAATAATAAATTCATTGGAGTAGATTTTTGTGTGTGTGTTATTTCTGCAGAGAACCAGAGAAAGAGAATGAGAGAGACAGAACGAATATATTGCTATTAATGATTTATCACAAGTATTGCTAGCTTACTGACCTACAATTTTGCAACCAACGACAAAGGAACGAATATGACAGAAACTTTACATTGTGAACTTGAGGGATTCATGAAAATGATATTTGGGGAAAAAAAATCAAGATATATTATTTCATCCCAGACCTTCTAGGGATGAAGTTTATATGCTGATGCTAAAGATAGGAAGCTATTAAATACCAGTTGTTGAAAAACATGGCATGTGGTTTTTTTTCATTCCTTTCTGGATGTTTGATGAGACTAAAACAGACTGCATTTTCTTTCTATTCTTTTGATGCAAGTAGGGACAAGTGCAAACCAGCTGGACAATATCACTCAACTTCTCCTTGAGCAAATGTTCCTATCTTTTTTCCTCGCTTCATCATTTTATTAAATTTCACAAAGCATATGTACAAAAAAAACCCACACCCCACCAACCTAAACTAACAATCAAGAGAATGGATGCAGGGTACAAAGAGAAGAGGGATAGAAATGCACAAAGAGGTTTGAAGAAAAAGAAAGGAAAATAGAAATATACACAAAGAACGACTTCCGACTTCTTATGCCAAGGATATGAATAGAATAGAAATAATAGAAATAGAAATAGAAAAGAGAAGAAAATGGCAATCCTTTAATAACAGTCTTCACAAAACCCATGGACCACAAGCCATTCTTCTCTGACCTGCACTGCAAATTATATATTGAGTGATGGCTCGCCATAGAAACTCTAAAATGCTATCAGTTGCTGTGCTGGATCCTTTTGTGTGCAGTAATGGGCAATATGGTCTACTTGGTCTTAATTCTGGATCCTGTGTGCTTTGGAAGTAGGAAAAAGATCCAGAGATCAGGCCTAAAGTGAAAATTTGAAATATATAAGGCAGTGGTGGCGGACCTTTTTAGGCTCGCGTGCCAAAAAGGGGGGGGGATGCTCGCGCTCGCGTGCCCACACCCATTCCCTCCCCCCCACGCATGCACACAACCCCCCCCATGCTGCCCCCTGTGCATGCGCACACCCCCCCACCCCCGTGCAAAGGCTTACCGGAGCCTGGGATGACGAAACCGGCAAACCGGAAGTGCGAAAAAACAGACAAAACGGACAAACCGGAAGTGCGAAAAAGTGCACTTCCGGTTTGTCCGTTTTGTAGTTTTTTGCATTCCGGAGCTTCCCTGAACCCTCCGGAGTGCAAAAAACAGCTCACCGGCAAACCGGAAGTGTGTTTTTCCGCACTTCCGGTTTGCCGGTGGGAACCCTCGCGTGCCGGCCGCTATGGCTCCGCGTGCCACCTGTGGCACATGTGCCATAGGTTTGCCACCACAGATATAAGGTATTGCCTGGTATATTAACGCTATGGAACATCTTTTATAAACACGCACAGAGTCTATCAAAAGTTGCACACTATTACATTGGTTTCTGTATGTTTAATGTCATCAAAATTCATGGTATATAAGTGTCATTCACTTTGGCTGGTTTATGTCCATATTTTCCTAAAGCAGAACTACTTAATACTTAAAGGCAATGATTACATTTTAATATAATTTATTGATGTACTTTTGTAGATTTTTAAAATATAATTTTCCTTGTGAATATTTGCTTGACAACTTATTATTTGCATTTTTCATGTATCACTACTTTGATACGTGTCAGCCTTCCTTTAAACAATGCATACATTTTTCTTTTTGTAACTATTTGATTTTAACTATATTAGTTTTAAAAACATGGCTTGAAAGTTGCACAAATGTAATGATTCATATGTTGTTCATGTTGCCTTTTCACTACATCTATGCATAATTCTTGGCTTGAAGTCAATGAAGGTGAAATGCTTTATGTGACTTTAATTAGTCACTTAATGCTCATGTATTATATTAGTTTTACTTAAAAATAGTATTTTCACAGATGAATAAAACTTAATTAAACCCCCCCCAAAAAGAAAGAAAAAAAAGAAAAGAAAAGAAAAGAAAAGAAAAGAAAAGAAAAGAAAAGAAAAGAAAAGAAAAGAAAAGAAAAGAAAAGAAAAGAAAAGAAAAGAAAAGAAAAGAAAAGAAAAGAAAAGAAAAGAAAAGAAAAGAAAAGAAAAGAAGGAATGGAATGGAATGGAATAGAATATTTGGAATGGAATGGAATAGAATAGAAAAAAATGGAACGGAATGGAACAGAATGGAATGGAACAGGTTTGTTGACGAAATGTGATTGGACACACAAGGAATTTGTCTCCAGTGGATAAGTTCTCACTGTACATATAAACAACAAAGTAAGACAGGCTTAGTTTAAGACTGTACTATAATGTCCATTTCTCCCCCTCAAAAAGAAAAGGAAATAAAGGAAAGGGAAAAGAAAAAAATGCAAATGTTCCTATCCTAAATTGACTTTAGACAACTCTAAAGCTGTTACAGCAATTTTCACCCACTTTGTCACTTAACCAAATTCATTGCGGGTGATTAATGCTAGCAATACATAATCTTTAAGAAAGACTCCGTTTGCTGATTTTGCATCCATTTCTCATTTGTCTCTTTTTTGTTCAAATATTTTGTTTCCTATTTTCCTAACTTTTAATAAAGATAAAGTTTTCAAAAGTTTCAGTGGTATTTGTATTATCGCAACATTTTCCATTTGGGATCTGTCCTACCTGTAAATCTTGGTGCGCATTCAAAGAATGGGTGAATGCAGGCAGTGGTCAAGAAATTGAAGATGGTGGCTGTAGTTGGACCCATCCATCCATCCATCCATCCATCCATCCATCCAAAAAACAGATTGATATGCTGGGTAAACTGATGGGCTGCAAACAGGGAGACCATGAATTCTAATCCCCCCTTAATGGACAAAAGCCAAATTTGAATCATTAGCTCTCTCTCTCTCTTTGAGTCCTACTTGGGTTGTTGTTGTTATGGGGAAAATATGAGATAGGTATGTAGATTATCTTTTGAACAAAAATAAAGTGGTAATTTGATGATGGTGATGATGATGATGATAATGAGGAGGAGGAGGAGATCTCCCAATTCCAGGTTCCTGGGAAGAACTAGACACGTAACAGAGTAAAATAACAGAATAACAGAGTAGGAAGGGACCTTGGAGGTCTTCTAGTCCAACCCCTGCTGAAGCAGGAAACCCTACACCATTTCAGACAAATGGTTGTCCAATCCCTTCTTAAAAATCTCCAGTGATGGAGCAGCCACAACTTCTGGAAGCAAGCTGTTCCACTGATTAATTGTTCTCACTGTCAGGAAATGTATCCTTAGTTCTAGATTGCTTCTGTTCTTGATTAGTTTCCATCCATTGCTTCTTGTCTTGCCTTATGGTGCTTTTACCTCCCATTTTTTGTGGTAGCCCTTCAAATATTGGAAGACTGCTATCATGTCACCCCTAGTCCTTCTTTTCATTAAACTAGACATACTCAATTCCTGCAACTGATCCTCATGTGTTTTAGCCTCTGGTCCCCCTAATCATCTTTGTTGCTCTTCTCTGCACTCTTTCTGGAGTCTCAACACCTTTTTTATATCATGGTGACAAAATTGGATGTAATATTCCAAGTCTGGTATATTCCAAATGCCACATTCTGCCTAAATATCTGGCTGACTGTGTGACCAATTATAATACTAATACCATTTGCCTGCAAACAAGAACTCATGGGACCACAAAATAGGCAAAGCAGTGTTCTAGGTCATTAGAATTCAAACAGACAACCACTTGCCACACAACAACCCAGACTTAACAGTTGTTGATAAGACAGACATACACACACACAAATCTGGATAGTGAATGTAGCAGTACCTGGAGACAGCAGAAGACATCCCAAAGGTGCTTTTTCAAGAGGCAACTGGACTTTCTGTTTTTCTCTTTGAACACATTTTGCTTCTCATCCAAGAAGCTTCTTTATCTCTGACTGAATGGTGGGGAATGGAAGGATTTACACTCCTTGCAGACAGCTGGCCATTTATATTTTTAGGGAGTCATTAAGGCCACCTGGAGGTTTATCTGTGTCCTCAGGGTCACCTGAGTGGTGAAAATGGGTGTGGAGCCTTCTTGGAACTGCTGAATGGACTGTGTTGTAGACTGGAGATAGATGCTGTCGTATCCCTCCTCCTCTGTTGAGTGTGGGGCTGTTCAATTTTGACATAGATGGCCTCTTTGACCCCTCTTTCAAACCAGCAGTCTTCTCTGTCCAAAATGTGGATTTGCTGTCTTCAAAAGAGTGGCCTTTGTCTTTTAAATGCAGATGAACTGCTGAATCTAGTCCTGATGGGTTTGTTCTCCTATGTTGTGCCACACGTTTATGAAGTGATTGTTTTGTTTCCCCAATAGACAGATCTGTGCATGGATCGCTGCACTGTACTGCATATACCACATTGCTCAGTTTGTGTCTGGGTGTTTTATCTTTGGGGTGGACAAGCTTCTGCCTTAGTGTATTCTTGGGTTTGAAGTGTGCACGTATGTTGTGTTGGCAGAAAAGAAGAGAAAGAAGGAGAAAATCACAAAATACGAAGACCTGCAAATAGAAATTGAACGATTGTGGCAAAATAGAATAGAATAGAATAGAATAGAATAGAATAGAATAGAATAGAATAGAATAGAATAGAATAGAATAGAATAGTATTATTTATTGGCCAAGTGTGATTGGACACACAAGGAATTTGTCTTTGGTGCATATGCTCTCAGTGTACATAAAAGAAAAGATACATTTGTCAAGAATGGTTGTCATAGGGTTCAAGTAAGCAATCAGGAAACAATCAATATGAATATAAATCATAAGGATACAAGCAACAAGTTACAGTCATACAGTCATAAGTGGGAGGAGATGGGTGATAGGAACGATGAGAAAACTAATAGTAATAGCAATGCAGCCTAGTGAATAGTTTGACAGTGGTGAGGGAATTATTTGTTTAGCAGAGTGATGGCGTTCGGGGGAAAACTGTTCAGGTAGCACCAATAGTGACAGGGGTGTTGATTGCAATCCCAAAACATCTGGAGCACCACTTGAATGCCATCGGCATTGACAAAACCACCATCTGTCAATTGCAAAAGGCAGCTTTACTCGAACAGCTTACATCCTGCGACGATACCTCTAATACCATCAAACAACATCCGCCTATCCCAGTCCCTTCGGAAGGACTTGTTAGCTGGATAAAAGTGCCAAATCCAGTTTGCATATCTGGCTGACTGTGCAATCAACAACAACAATAACAGTGTTATGTGTTCTACGTACATGAAGACAATGGCAAATCACTGTGGAACCTGGGAATAAACAAATCCTTGGTGTTGCGTTTTTCATTTCAGAGACTTGAAACCATTCAATTTCCCGGAAAGGACAAACAGACAGATATCGCTGGTTATCTCCATCAATCAAAAGAAGAAATGCGAGGCTAATTCCTTTTTTATTAAATGTAGAGTGATATGCAATCTGTTTTCTGCAATCGATACACATAATAAGCTCTTCTGTGATGGAGCTGAAATGGAGTTAATGCATCTTTTCATAAGTGCCATTTCTTGCCTTGACAGTGTTACATCAACAACATCTCTCCATGGTTGTGTATGCCTGCTTGGTTACCTCTGGCAGGAGAGTCAAGTTTGATGGACTCCTGTCCATCAAAGAGTATCTGAGGTTGCTCCCTGTGCTTGGGAAAAGCAGCTGAAGCCAGACAGAAATGCTTGCCACCTTACTTCCCCAAACCTAGAAACTTAAAGGTGACTGTTTATTTATTTATATAACCCACCTTTATTTTTATTTTTTTGTAACTAAAGGTGATGGATATATTGAACACCTATTTTCTCTACAAGAATAGTGAGGTGGGTTGAGTTGAGGAAAAGAGGAACTAGCCCAAAGTCACTCAGCTGGCTTTTTTTATGCCTGAGATGGGACTAGAACTCACCATGTTCTGGTGGTTGGCTCAAAGTCACCCAGACACTTTCATGCCTAAGGCTGGACTAGAACTCACAGGCTCCTGGTGATTGGCCCAAAGTCGCCTATTTGGCTTTTATGCCTAAGGTGGTACTAGAACTCACAGACTCCTGGTTTTTAGTCTGGTGCCTTAACCATTAGACTAAACCAGGGGTCGGCAACCTTAAACATGCAAAGAGCCGTTTGGACCCGTTTCCCACAGAAAATAAAACATCGGGAGCCACAAAACCCTTTTGACATCTAAAATAAAGATAACACTGCATATCTCATTTTTTACCTTTATGCTATGTATTAAAAAATGTATAGTGTGTTGCATTTATGAAATCAATGACCCGCTACAGAGAAAACACATTTTTATTTTTGCATGCAACAAAAACATTTTGAATTCCGAAAAAAAAGATGGGTCGAAAAGCTCAATAAATCACATGCTGGCGGGTGTCGCACATTGGTGGTTGTGACGCATATTTTGAGCGACAGGGAGCCGCAGCAGAGGAATGAAAGAGCCACATGCAGCTCCAGAGCCGCAGGTTGCAGACCCCTGGACTAAACTGTCTCTATCTCAAAGTTGGTTCTCTCTCAATGGCTCTCAAAGAAGAGAGAAGTGACTTAAATGGCGCTGGGTCATGCATCCAAATGTGTGGCAAAAGCCACGCTGAAGCCTTTTTTCTGGGTTCTCCAACCCCTGGAGATTTTATTTGGAACTTTGATAATGGTTATGAATGTTCTCACAAAATGATTGTCATGGATTATGACAATGCTTCACCAACTTGTTCCTTCCTTCATTGCTGCAAACCATTTATCTTATCAAACTTTGCAGACTCAAAGTCAGCCCCATGTCCTTTCCAACGGTCACTGACTGTGGAATTCTGGGAGTTGAAGTCCACCCACCTGAAAACTATCCAGAATGAGAAAGACTGATGTGGCGCAGCGGTTAGGGTGTAGTACTGCAGGCCACTTTAGCTGACTGTGATCCGCAGGTCAGCGGTTCAAATCTCACCGGCTCAAGGTTGACTCAGCCTTCCATCCTTCCGAGGTAGGTAAAATGAGGACCCAGATTGTTGGGGGCAATGTAAATATATACATTGCTTAATGGTGTAAACCGCTTAGAGAGTGCTTGCACTGTGAGCGGTATATAAATCTCACAAAATAAAATAAATAAATAAATAATAAATAATACTCACAGTTTCTGCTGAATGAGTAAATATTAACTGGCAGGATGTGGGTTGTTTTTGTTTTTTTTTTGTTTTTTGCATAAAGCTTGTGACACTGAAGCCCTCAAAGTTGCGCGAGTGCCCAAATCAAGATCACATGACTGCGACGGTCATAAATGCGAGGACCGGTTATAAGTCCCCCCCTTTTTTCCAGCATCATTGTAAGCTTAAGTAGGCGCTAAATGAATGGTCGTAAGTCGATGACTGCCTGAAAATTTGAAAACGAGCCAAGGAGACAGGAATAAAATTTCATGGCTGCCTTAGAAAATTAATAAAATTTATAATGCCAATTTTGGCTCATACAGAGGAAGAGCAAGATATCTATGATTCTTTTTTTAAAAAAAAATTGCATTTGATAAAAAGAAAACTGCTAATTTTGTGCCCGGAATATTCCTTAGCAAACACTTGTGATTGACAGGGGACAAATCACCGAATTCCTCCAGAAAATAGTATGCAAACAACTTTTCCTTCTTCTTAGCATTTTATTGTTCTGGTTTGCAATTGCTGCTAACTAATGTCTGGCACTTAAATTTGTCTCAATTAAGGGTGCTTCCATTGAAGGGAAGAATGCATTTCTTCTGTGTATCCATTAATCACATCATCATTAACTCAACCATTGTCAGAAGGTGATTTTTTCCCCCTTCCTTCTTTGTGTGTTTATGTGTGTGTGCACATAAAAAAAGAAAGAGGAATTTCTCTTTGGCTGCTTCTGATCTTGTAAAGTAGGGGTGTCAAACTCAAGGCCTGGGGGCTGGATCCGCCCTGCAGGGTGTTTAGATCTGGCCTGCTGGGCTGCCCTGGAAATAGCGCAGTGCCTCTGCCAGCAGACGTAGTTTGGGAGGGCTGCCCATCACCCTCCCGAGCTCCGTTTTCACTGGCAGACGGTTGCAGGAGGCCATCACAGCTGAAAACGGAGCTTGGGACCCCGTTTTTGTTGGCAGAGCGCTACGGCCACCACAGGCATCCCAACACAAGTGATGTCAAGCTAGCCACGCCCACCCTGGCCACACCCACCACCCCGAGGTCAAACACAACTCTGATGCGGCCTTCAATGAAATCGAGTTTGACACCCCTGCTGTAAAGTACGTGTGGACAACTATGGCCCCTTCACGGCCTGTGGACTTCAACTCCCAGAATTCTTCTGGCACAGGAATTCTGGGAGTTGAAGTCCACAGGTTCTAAAGGGGCCATATTTGGCTCTCCCTGCAGTAGAAAGAATAAATAAAAACAAACATTTTTAACAGTTTCAGTGGCATATCCCGGAGATTACATTATCTCTCCCTACATTTTACTATAAAGCTGTATTTGACAGGGCAGCCAAATATCTGGAAATAAAATAATGGATTTGTGTAATAAAGTGAAATGCATTTTACATAAAAGAAGAGGAGGCAGGTTGTCATTCCTTCAAATCAAACCCTATATTTGGTTTGAGTTTTTTTTTAATATATTGTCTGCCTGCTTCTTGAAGAACTCTTGAAACTGTGATAAGTGATAAGTACGTACAAAAAAGAATTGCCCATGCTGTTTCAATTATTCTTTCATTCACTCTTTAAACTGCTCCAAAAATAGACAAGAGTGGGGACTTTATTATCCACAGAATGGCCTGTTCACTCTGTCCACCCAATTGAATGCTTGAGCTTTCTGTGAAGAAATCTGTAAAGCCACAAACATTTTTTCATCTGTCTGTCTGCCTATATATGTACCTACTTCCTTCCTTCCTTCCTTCCTTCCTTCCTTCCTTCCTTCCTTCCTTCCTTCCTTCCTTCCTTCCTTCCTTCCTTCCTTCCTTCCTGTTCTATGTTATCTCTCTCTCTCACACACATCTATCTATCTATCTATCTATCTATCTATCTATCTATCTATCTATCTATCTATCTATCTATCTATCTATCTATCTATCTATCTATCTAATATGCTGCCCATCTTGCAAAAGTGATATTGGATAAAGTGCAATTTAAAACAAGAAATAAAAAGCTAATTGGCATAGCCATGTCTTCAAGGTGTTTTGGAAGGCCAAAAGCATGGCAGTGAATCTCCACTGGGAAAGGGTTGAATATACTGAATGTATTGAATATACATTCTCTCTCTCTCTCTCTCTCTCTCTCTCTCTCTCTCTCTCTCTCTCTCTCTCTCTCTCTCTCTCTCTCTCTCTCTCTCTCTCTCTCTCTCTCTCTCTCTCTCTCTCTCTCTCTCTCTCTCTCCCATACACACACAAATACACATTTACTTGGGTTACCTCATCTCTACCCAAGATAAGAGCATTGGTTTTAACATTCTCCAGATCCTGGAACGCATTTGTGTGGTGGAATGTAGTCTGGATTCCCAGGAGGGAAAGAAGCACCAGAGCCTTGAAAGGTCAGCAAGATAAGGTTAAAACCCAGAGGTGGGATTCAGCCGGTTCTGACCAGTTCTGGAGAACCAGTAGCAGAAAGTTTGAGTAGTTCAAAGAACCGGTAAATACCACCTCCGACTGGCCCCACCCCATCTATTCTCTGCCTCCCGAGTCCTAGCGGATTGGGAGGAAATGGGGATTTTGCAATATCCTTCCTCCAGGAGTATCCTTGCCCTGCCACGACCACCAAGCCACACCATGCCCACCAAGCCACACGCACAAAACTGGTAGTAAATTTTTTAATCCCACCAACGGTTAAAACAGCTCCTTTTTTTGCAGTTCACAGAGTATATCAATATTTATACAGATAGTTGCTTTACTCTGACAAGATTCTGTCTACTGGGGAAGAACAATAGAGGAAACTACTCAGAAGTAACTTCACATGTCGTTCTTGGTAATTGGGGCATGACAAAATGAAAAAGACTGTTCATAAGTAACATTTTTCAGCAGTCTCATAACTTTGAATAGTCACTAAATGAATGATCGTGAGTCAAGAACTATCTGTAATTGTTTTTTATTCATAGTTCTAACCCTGGCTCTGAAAGATAATTTCATCCTATTTCTGCTACAAATGATGGGACTGGAGTGAACTACTATACATTTTATTTTCTCATTGAAACTCATATACCGTATTTTTCGGAGTATAGGATGCACCGGAGTATAAGACGCACCTAGATTTTAGAGGAGGAAAAAAAGGAAAAAAGTATTCTGAACCAAATGGTGTAGTAATATATTATTTAATAAATTACCAATGTAGCAGAATACTTTTTACAACCATGTACACTTTTTACAACCATATACACTTTTTACAAACTTCAAACTTGACAGCTTTAAGACTAGTGGACTTCAACTCCCAGAATTCCTTCTCCAGTCATGCTAGCTCAGGAATGGGAGTTGAAGTCCACAAGTCTTAAAGCTGTCAAGTTTGAAGTTTGTAAAAAGTGTACATGGTTGTAAAAAGTCTTGCCAAGTTTGAAGACCCTTGCACCCCTAACCCCTAACCCAGGGGTCTTCAAACTTGACAGCTTTAAGACTTGTGGACTTCAACTCCCATTCCTGAGCTAGCATGACTGAAGAAGGAATTCTGGGAGTTGAAGTCCACAAGTTTGAAGACCCTTGCACCCCCTTGGCAAGTTTAAGACTTGTGGACTTCAACTCCCAGAAACTCTTAAACTTGCCAAGGGGGTGCAAGGGTCTTCAAACTTGTGGGCTTTGGAGTTGCACGACCATCAGCCGAGCGGATTCCAGCTCTAGAGCCACCCCAAACACCCCACAGCTCACGAGCGGGGCGGAAGAAGGGAAAAGCCCCTCTCTTCCCTGTTCCCCATCGGGCTGGGCTCCACCAAAGGCTGCCTCCTGGTCTCGCAGCCAGTTCCCTCCTGAAGTTTCAAGGGCTGAGCAGATCTGCGGCGCTGGGCAAAGGCGAAAGCGGCGGCTCCTGGTTTTCCCGGCCAAAGAGCGCTCGCTAGAGAAGAGCAGCTGAGGAAGCAGGCGAGGCGCGGTGGCAGGCAGGTGTCTGGGAAGCGCCGAGGGCAGCACGCGCGTCCAGGATGCCCCTCTTTGGGCTTTCCGCTTAGGCGGCAGCTGGGAGTCGCGATTTGAAGAATGCGATCCCGGGCCAGTTTTGCTTGGAGGTGCATCTGTCACACACGCATGCACGCACGCACACACACACACACACACACACACACACACACACACACACACACCTCCTGGGCTTCGGTTTAAATGCAGGGTCCCGTCAGACGAGGAACTTCCAAAATGCTTGCTGTGGCAACGCTGTTTTCTCCGAGACCTTCCAAGCTCCTCTTTCTCTTCGGCCAGGATGTCTCAGAGGATCCCCGCCATGGGAAGCATTTTGGAAGTTCCTCGTCTGACGGGACCCTGCATTTAAACTGAAGCCCGGGAGGTGTGTGTGTGTGTGTGTGTGTGTGTGTGTGTGTGTGTGTGTGTGTGTGAGAGTGTGTGACAGATGCATCTCCAAGCAAAACTTGCCCGGGATCGCGTTCTTCAAATCGCGACTCCCAGCTCGCACGGGATGCACGGCGGCGGGGGCAAGCAGCGGTGGCAGCGGCGGCAAGCAACAGCAGGGACAGCAGGGGCAAGCAGCGGGGGGGAAGCGGTGGTGGCGGCGGAAAGCGGTGGCGGAAAGCATTGGTGAGCATCAGCGGTGGGAAGCGGCGGCAGCCATTGGCGGTGGGAAGCGGCGGCAGAAAGCAGCGGCGGGCATTGGCAGCGGAAAGTGGCGGGGGGCATTGGCGGCGGCGGGAAGTGGCGGGGGGCATTGGCGGCGGGAAGCGGCGGCGGGAAGCGGCAGCGGGAAGCAGCGGCGGCCAGTGGCGGTGGCCAGCGGCAGCGGCCAGCGGTGGCTGTAACATCCGGAGTATAAGACGCACCCAGTTTTTGACCCTCTTTTGGGGGGTAAAAAGGTGCGTCTTATACTCCGAAAAATATGGTACTTTGATGCAAAAATATATCCACGTACATAAACACATAAAATCAGAGGCCACTTGAATAAATTCATCATCTAGCTAGCTAGAAAATCGTAACATTGGAGCATGGATTTTTTTTAATGCATTATAGATTCCACAACTAAATTCAAATTTGGATGTCACACCCTATTAATAGATAAATGTATATTGAATATAGAGCTTTGTCTGTTACCCTGAGATTTTACTACAAAAAAAAAATCCATAGCATAAATTTAGATTTAGCTTGGCTTTGGATGTAACTAACACTGCCTTCCCTAAAACGCTCTGCCAAACAGAGGCCTTATTATTTCAAATACATGGCAAATTATTAACTCTGTTCAGTGAATTCAAGTATAATTATTTCAATCAAACATAGCTTTTGCCCTAACCCTGCTTGCTTCTCTAGCCTAGCTTCATCTCTCATTCAAATGCAACTCATCACAAGACTCAAATTCCAAGTGTGGTACTCAGTCCAGGAATTGGGCTGCCAATAGCCGCCCAGAGTCCCCCGGGAGTTGGGCAGCATACAAATCTATTTAAATAAAATAAAATAAATAAAATAAATTGTGCTGAACTGTTTTCCGTAAAGTCCTTGGGGTTCTCTGAGCTTGGTTGTTTCATTGCAGACATTTCATTACCTGCGTAGATAATATCATCAGTGCTAGAAGGTAGTAGGGTTTGCTCCAGAGGTGGTATTCACTTACCTTCCCTACCGGTTCACCAACGTGAGCATGTGCCACCTCCGTGCATTTGCCCGACCCCTCGTGCATGCGATTTACTCGCGCGCGTGCCTTCCGTGCATGCGCCCAGCCACAAAAATGTGGCTAAATAGGACGGAATTACGTCTGGGCGAGTGGGCGGACCCACTTGCAGTTGCCGCTACCAGTTCGCCCGAATCGGTCCGAACCGGCTGAATACCACTTCTGGTTTGCTGTACTTGTTATTTATATAGTAGTGGCTTGCCCTGTCAGTGTTTGTGGAAATGTTTTTAGTGGTTCCTTGAATAGGCTGTTGTTTACTGTTAGCTTTTTTTTAAAAAAAAACCTCCACTTCCACCCACACTGACAGGGCAAGCCACTAATAAATAAACAGAGAGCAAACCCTTCTCCCTTCTAGGGGGAGATGTTACCTAGTTGGGTAATAAAACGTCTGCAAGAAAACCACCAAACTCAGAGAGTACCAAGGACCTCACAATTCAACCCTGAGCTACAAATATTCTCTTCTGTTAGTACTGTAGATCTGTTTCCAGCTCCTCACATTATGTGGAGCTCAAGATTTTTCATGGAATTCTGTTCCTTGAAGAACTCAATCAAGTCTACCACATTGATTCAGTTACAAAAGGAGCTGCTCCTCCACTCATCATGTAGCTCCGGGGCTCTTCAAACTTGGTAACTTTAAGACTTGTGGACTTCAACTCCCAGAATTCCCCAGCCAGCATGGCTGGCTGAAGAATTCTGAGTGGTTGAAGTTCACAAGCCTTAGGCTGGCTGAGGAATTGTGGGAGTTGAAGTTCATAAGCCTTAGGCTGGCTGAGGAATTGTGGGAGTTGAAGTTCACAAGTCTTAGGCTGGCTGAGGAATTCTGGGAGTTGAAGTTCACAAGTCTTAGGCTGGCTGAGGAATTCTGGGAGTTGAAGTTCACAAGTCTTAGGCTGGCTGAGGAATTCTGGGAGTTGAAGTTCACAAGTCTTAGGCTGGCTGAGGAATTCTGGGAGTTGAAGTTCACAAGCCTTAGGCTGGCTGAGGAATTCTGGGAGTTGAAGTTCACAAGCCTTAGGCTGACTAAGGAATTCTGGGAGTTGAAGTTCACAAGTTTTAAAGTTGCCAAGCTTGGAACTCCCTGATCTAGCTTAAGGACTATCCAACTGTGGTGGGTAAAAAGACTATTGAATGTCCTTCTGCTCTTCCATTTAGAATGAACAGACAATTAAAAAACATAGTGTAGCTAAAACTCTAGATACTTAAGTAATTTTATCTCATTGTGAGCAGTTACAAATATCCTAAGCTTTTGCTTTTTTGCTTTTTTTAAATAACCCTCAAATATTCTATATTTTCTTAAACTTCACAATGTTGCTTTTCCACTGGCCAAATAGATGACTGAGGAGGAGGTAGGAGGAGGAGGAGGGGGAGGAGGAGGAGGAGGAGGGGGAGGAGGAGGAGGAGAAGGAAAAGAAGAAGAAGAAGAAGAAGAAGAAGAAGAAGAAGAAGAAGAAGAAGAAGAAGAAGAAGAAGAAGAAGAAGAAGAAGAAGAAGAAGAAGAAGAAGAAGAAGAAGGTATCATTTAATAGTCTGTGAAAGGATGAATGAACAAAATGGGAATTTGCTTATGAATAGAGCTAGCTGTCTGTTTATCTCTTAAGTGCTGACATCTGCTGAAGGCTATTAAGAAAGGTGGGGGCTGCTTTCCAAGAGCATATTTCTCCATTTCTCATCCAGGGAAACATCATATTCTGCCTTTTTAATATTTCTCAAAATATTTCATTCTTCTAGGAGAGGGGTGGGTGCTAACTTTCTACACTGCTGAAAACAGAACTCTATGATTCTATGGATTTTAGGAATCTGACTCTATGATTCACTTGATTCACAGAATCATAGAGTTGGATTCATAAAATCCGTAGAATCATAGAGCTGCATTCGTCCCACACAGCTCCCCAGTAATGCTCAAATTCTGCTTGCCTGAACTGAGGCGTGAGAAAGATGGAGCACAGGACCGCTCTTTTACAATAAACAATTATTCTCCAGGTACACAAACAGAATTCCAAGCAAATCCAAGCACGCCAGGGACAAAAGAAAGGCCGCTCTATCACAGAATCAATTTTGCAGTGCTTTGCTTGCACACAGCAGAGATATAAATGACGGCCGGAGCTGCAAGTCAATTGAAGTTTCCCGACTGCAGGGAGTTGAGGGCTAAAAGAAAAAGAAGGAAAGAAGGATATTGTCATGCACTCAACAAAATAATGATAAAGAAGGAACCGGTTGCCACCTCTCCGGGGAAATGTTCTGTCAAAATAAAAAAGCTAAACTAGTACAGTTCAAGGTCTGTCTCCCATTACCAATAAATATATTCCCCTTTCCACTGCATGCATTTTAAATGCAGATGTATTTTTTCTGGCTTGACAGGATAGGTGTTGGTGAACAGTTCAAATATTCATTTGGCTTGTGCTTACTGGCAATGGTGATGTGAACATTCAATAAAAACAGTGCATTTTCGGCACTCGGCTTCCTCTTCCTCTTCCTCTTCCTCTTCCTCTTCCTCTTCCTCTTCCTCTTCCTCTTCCTCTTCCTCTTCCTCTTCTTCTTCTCCTTCTCCTCCTCTTCCTCCTCCTCCTCCTCCTCCTCCTCCTTCCTCCTTCCTCCTTCTCCTCCTCCTCCTCCTCCTCCTCCTCCTCCTCCTCCTCCTCCTCCTCCTCCTCCTCTTCCTCCCCTCCTCTTGGTATAGGAAGATCAGAAAATCAAATGAAATGAAACCGCATAGGAACCAAATGAAATATTTCATTATAAGCAATAGATCTTCCTTCCAGTCCTGTTCACTGCTACCTTAGCTACTATGTTTTCCATACTGGTTGTAATCCCCCCCGCCATTTATCAAAATTGAGTTTTATTAACAAAACTCAGAAGGAGAATAATATGAGCTTGATATTAAAATCTTATGGGACTGGAATATTTCAGAGTTTAGCTAACAGTTTTGGGAAAACAGTTTTTCTGAAGGGAAGTAAGTTGCTTCTTTCTTTAACCTTAGATAAAATATAGGCTACTTTGAAGTAATAATAGAAGTATTTGTTGTTACTTTAATTATACCATGTTTTGTACTGATCACATTATAGATTCAAATAATACTCATTCCAGAGAATTGAGGACAACACAAACACACCCAGACAGTTAATTTATTACCTCTATTATTCAGAAAAGAAAAAAAGATACTATTATTTCAGTATTAATCTAGCTAAAATATGTCTGGATGTCTAGCACTCGGGCAAATCTCAGACACATCAACAAGCACAGAGAGATAAACAACATTGACACGCCATTCAAAAAAGACAACCAAAAGGCCAAAAAGGAAACAAAAAGACCCAAACACCTCCTTACCAGCAATCAACACCCAGTTAAGCAGACATTAACCTCAAGATTAATGCTAGACCTACAATCAAGTAGCAAACAATACCCCAATCAAGGAAATATCACCAGCGAAGAGAAGGACCAGGGGTGACATGATAGCAGTGTTTCAATACTTGAGGGGATGCCACAGAGAGGAGGGGGTCAGGCTGTTCTCTATCGCACCAGAAAGCCAAACAAGGAATAACGGATGGAAGCTGACCAAGGAGAGATTCAACCTGGAAGTGAGGAGAAACTTTCTGACAGTGAGAACGATCAACCAGTGGAACAACTTGCCAGCAGAGGTCGTGAGAGCCCCAACACTTGCGACCTTCAAGGAGAGACTGGACTGCCATCTGTCTCAAATGGTGTAGGAACTCCTGCTTGAGCAGGGGGTTGGACTAGATGACCTGCAAGGTCCCTTCCAACTCTAATAATAAATCTAAAAATCTAATAAAATCTAAATCTAAACCTCAGAAAACAAAGCAAACACCCCTACTTTCTAGCACTGATGATGTTACCTACTTGGGTAATGAAACATCTGTAAGAAAACTACCAAGCTCAGAGAGCACCAAAGCCCCTACAGTCATTGTCCTCCTCCTCCTCCTCTTCCTCCCCCTCCCATCCTCCTCTCCACAAACCCCACTCCCTTCTAGCACTGATGATGTTACCCAGTTGGGTAATGAAACATCTGCAAGAAAACCACCAAGCTCAGAGAGCACCAAGGCCCTCACAGTCGTTGTCCTCCTCTTCCTCCCCCTGTCCTCCCCCTCTCCACAAACCCTACTCCCTTCTAGCACTGATGATGCTACCCAGTTGGGTAATGAAATGCCTGCAAGAAAATAACCAAGCTCAGAGAGCAGCAAGGACCCCTCAGTTCAACCTCAGGTGACAAATATTCCCTTTCATGTGTACCATATTGGGATTATCATTGCTTCTGAAAACAGAAGGACTTGTATACTCTGCTGTAGTGGTGATAGATCTACCTCCAAGACAGATTAATTTCAGATTGAAAGCTTTGTAGGACAAGATTATAATAGAAATGAAAACAAGATAAAAAGAATCAGAACACAAAATACAAGCTGAGTGGACATGACTTCGTAGACGACCCTCACTCTGTCAAGGACTTTGGAGTACTCATATCTAAGGATCTAAGTGCCAAAGCCCACTGTAACAACATTGCCAAAAAGGCATTAAGAGTTGTAAACATCTGTCTGGAACCCGCACTGCATATCGGACACTAATACAATTGAGCGTGTCCAGAGATATTTCACAAGAAGAGTCCTCCACTTCTCTGCTCGCAACAGAATACCTTATGCCACCAGACTTGAAATTCTGGGCTTAGACAACTTAGAACTATGCCACCTTCGGTATTTATTTATTAGTGACATTTACACTTAGGTATGACCTAAGTGTAGTTCATAAAATTATCTGCTACAATGTCCTACCTGTCAATGAATACATCAGCTTCAACCACAATAATACATGAACACACAATAGATACAAACTTAAAGTAAACCGCTCCAAACTCGATTGCAGAAAATAAGACTTCAGCAACAGAGTGGTCAATGCCTGGAATGCACTACCCGACTCTGTGGTTTCATCCCCAAACCCCCAAAATTTTAACCTTAGACTGTCTACTGTTGACCTCACCCCATTCCTAAGAGGTCTGTAAGGGGCGTGCATAAGCGCACCAGTGTGTTCTGCCCTAGCTACGAACCACAAAGAACGCAGCACACACAAATTCTGTCGAAACCTTCGTTTATTAAATTAAAGACCACTAATGAGCTTTCTTAGTAGTCGTCAAACACAAATACAGTTTAAAGCAGTCTTTTCTGAACACCGGCTGTTAATTCAACTTCATTAACAGTCAGCACGAGTCCATGAGATATCAGGAAGCTTACAATGGTTGGCAAAATGCCCAGAAGCAATTTGCAGGAAGAATGCCAAGAGAGAGAACAAGAGCCGAGCAGACATTTCTGGAGTCAAGACACGAAGGCATATGAACGAACGTTGTTTCCTGCAAATGGCTGCCTGCTTTGTCATCCCTTAAATAGGCTAGGGGAGTAGACAATTAGCCCCAAGCCTACTCCAGAGGAGACCTCCTCCTGAGGAACCATTCCTGCCTTTTGGCAGTTTTGCGTGCCCATGCATTGAGAATAGGCTCCTCCTCTTCTTCCTCACCACTGATGGGAGTTTCTGGAGCTTCTGAAGGCCCTGGCTGAATCTCTGCCTCTGGCACCAACTCCTCTCCAGACTTCTCACTGTCCGACTCGGGTGCCAGTAGCACAGGCTGCTGGCGCATCACCACATCAGCCTCTTCTCTATCAGGATCCGCTACCAGCTGCACGGGCAGCTGGCGGGCCACAACACAGCGTGCCTACCGTTCCTCTCCTAATGTAGCCTTTTATTTTTATTCGTACTCATTTCATGTATTCAAATCATGTTTATACTTATATGTACTATCTAATACGTGTTTGACAAAATAAAATAAATAAAAGATTGCTTTCATCTCCTTATGAAATGCTAGGAAGTAAGGTGCCATATGGGCCCTTTAGAGGCAGGGATGAGTATGGGAGAGTATGGGAGAGACAACCAGAAATAATCCTCCTCCATATCAGCACGTGACCTCAGGGAGTTGATGTAGGTCACCGAGGACGCTCAGATTGAATTCTGGCAATTAAATGATGGAAGAATTTGGTGAATGAAGCAGACAGTGCTATATAGCGAATAGGATGGAATAATGCTACAAAGTCAGAGACAAAAGGGGGCTTGAAAGCTCTTAGGGATGCACAAGAAAACATCTGTCTTCATTCCTTTAAATCAACTTTAAATTTTCCTAGGAGAGTGTGAGAAGGCAATTTCAGAGTTCTTCTCTAAGGAACGAAACATCCAGCGTAGTGTTACAGGATGGAGAAGACCAGGCTTGGCAACCACAATTGTTAAAACGATCTTGGAATAGTTTTAATTTACAAACTAAAAAGATTTCCTACAGGAAAAGGGCAAAGCTTGCCTTCTTAACCTCCTAGAGTGCAGATAGCCTTCGACTTACAACCATTCATTTAGTGACCATTCAAAGTTACGATGGCACTGAAAAGAATGATTTATGAGCGTTTTTCACACTTATGACCATTGACGCATCCCCATGTTCGTATGATCAAAATTCAGACACTTTGCAACTGGTTCATATTTATGACGGTTGCAGTGTCCCGGGGTTATGTGATCTCCTTTTGCGACCTTCTGACAAGCCCACTCACTGGGAAATCCAGATTCACTTAACAACTGTATAACTAATTTAACAACTGCAGTGATTCACTGACCAACTGTGCCAAGAACAGTTGTAAAATGAGGCAAAACTCACTTAACAAATGTCTCATTTTGCAACATAAATTTTGGGCTCAATTTGGGTTGTAAATCAAGGACTATCTTAAAGACGTCCATCTCCAGGGTTATATATCTATATATCAGCTCGGCTTCTTTCAGGAAGTAGAATAATAAATAGGTAAAATAAATAATTCCTCATCGTAACACCGTTGTTAAGTGAATCTATCTTCCTCATTGATTTTGCTTGTCAGAAGGTCGCAAAAGGGGATCCCATGACCGTGGGGCACTGCAACCGTCATAAATATGGATCAGGGGCCAAGCGCCTGTATTTTGATCACATGACCATGGTCGTAAGTGTGAAAAACGGTCATAAGTCCCTTTTTTTCATGCCGTTGTAACTTTGAACAGTCACTAAACGAACTGTTGTAAGTCGAGGACTGCCTGTACTAACTTCAAAATAAGTTAAATGAATAGAAATAAATTAAACCGGTCTTTCTTCCCGTTCTCTTTGATTTTACCTTGAAAGGAAAAGGAGAAAGGATGAGGGAAGGGGGCGGGAGAGAACTGAGTCCACCTGCTCTGGTAAATCCCTAATGTAGTGTGGAAATAGGTTTACAACCCGTAGATGGTATCATCTGGTCACCTGCCAGGGAACGTTAAGGCCCTTAGAAATCCTATTCCGTGTCAATTTGGGAATCCCGCTGAAGCTAAAAGGCCGTTAAATGAAAGTGTCAGAAGAGTGAACATCATCAGCTCCGTTTCGAGCATTCTCATTACAATCTGCGCCAGCCGTTCAAACGGCTTTTTTTATCCATTAATCCTGATAGATGCTACGGCAGGTATTTCTATTAATGGAGGGTGCGTGCAATACAACCAGAGGTGGAATTCACATAATTTACCTACTGGTTCACC
The DNA here is from genome assembly GCA_023053685.1 of Diadophis punctatus similis. Classification (NCBI taxonomy): domain Eukaryota; kingdom Metazoa; phylum Chordata; class Lepidosauria; order Squamata; family Dipsadidae; genus Diadophis; species Diadophis punctatus. The sequence continues at coordinate 451,953 of JALIGW010000101.1, forward strand.
CAGCATCGAAAATGTGAGCGCGTGCCTTCTGCGCATGCGCACAGTCTTCCACGCATGAGCTTTGCTCATGCGTGCAGCTTGCACTCATATGCACGGCTTAGAAAACATGGCTAAATAGGATGGCATAGCGCCGGGGGGGGGGCGGCCCCATCTGCAGGTCGCCATAACCGGTTCGCCTGAACCAGTCTGAACCGATTGAATACCACCATGCCCCACTGCTTGCTTTTGCAGAGTTGTGGCAGTTCAGAGGGCCCGGTGTCTGGAACTAGAGGAAGTCCTCCACTTACAACAGTTCATTTAGTGACCGTTCGAAATTACCAAAAAGTGACCCATGACCATTTTCCCACACTTATGACCGTTGCAGCACACACACACCCCAATGGTCACATGATCAAAATTAGGATGCTTGGCAACTGGCATGCATTTATGACTGTTGCAATTTCCCAGGGTCACGTGATCCCCTTTGGTGGCCTTCTGACAAGCAAAGTCCACGAGGAAGCCCGATTCACTTAACAACCGTGTCGCTAACTTAACAACGGCAGTGATTTGCTTAAAAACGGTGTCAAGGAAGGTTGTAAGATGGGGCATCTCTCCTTGATCAGTTTCCATCCATTATTCCTTGTCTGGCCTTCAGGTGCTTTGGAAAATAGCTTGACCCCTTCCTCTCTGTGGCAGCCCCTCAAATATTGGAACCCTGCTATCTTGTCTCCCCTTAGTCCTTCTTTCCATTAAACTGGACATACCCAGTTCCTGCAACCGTTCTTCATATGTTTCAGTCTCCAGTCCCCTAATCATCTTCGTTGCTCTTCTCTGCACTCTTTCTAGAGTCTCAACATCCTTTTTACATCGTGGTGACCAAAACTGGATGCAGTATTCTAGGTGTGGTCTTACTAAGGCTTTATAGAGTGGCATTAGTACCTCACTTGACCTTGATTGTATCCCTCTGTTAATGCACTTTAGGATTGCATTGGCTTTTTTGGCTGCCACCACACACTGCTGGCTCATATTTAGCTGGTTGTCCACTAAGACTCCAAGATCCCTCTCCCAGTTACTGCTACTAAGCCTGGTTTCACCCAGTCTATATATGTACTTTTGCTTTTTCTTGCCTGAGTGTAAGACTTTACTTTTCTCTACATTGAATTTCATTTTGAATTGTTTGATTCATCTCAACATTTCAGCTTTGTCTAGGCTCGATAACAAATGCTGCATTTGGAAGATAATTAGCCAACATAAAAACAATTTCTTGCAGCTAGGAAGAAAAAGTGGGCCAAATTATCTATGAACAAATAAGATAAACACTGAATAATGGTGATCACAAGACATCTATTAATAACACCAGGACACTCTCCTGTAAAGAAGAGAAATTTAAAGCTAACCATTTAGGAAATACAGCATTTAGCAGATAAATGCAGAAGCTCTTTTCATTACAATTTAAAGATATTACTTGATTGTATGGGAAATATGCAATCCATTTTAAGTAGATTTGTCACTTAAGTGAACCGATAATTGTTGATAAACTGACAAGATATAGTTGAGTAATCAGTTGAATGGATATAAGTGTACAAATAAAAGCAAAGTTTCTGGTGAAAACAACAACAATCTGTGTAAATGAATTCCATGTTGTGAATGTAAGTGTTTATTGTAGGGATTAGCATTATGAGCAGCGTGGTGGCCTATTGAAGAAGATGCTTGTCTCCCAGTTGGGAAGTTGAGAGTTCAATCCGAGGTAGTGGCAGATGTTTTTCTCTCTCAGGACATAAAGAAAAAAACATCTGCTGTGAACTCCATGTAGGCGCCAGGAAGGGCATCCGGCCAGTAAATGCTCAGCTCCATTCAGTCACCCTGACTCTGCTCCGAATTAAGGGATTACAGGCTCGTCAAAAGAAAAAAAAATGTAGGGATGAGCATTATGTAGATCAGAGTTGGAGAACTATAACCCCTTTATGACTTGTGGACTTCAACTCCCAGAATTCCTGAGCCAGCCATGCTGGCTCAAGAATTCTGGGAGTTGAAGTCCACAGATCATAAAAGGACCATAGTTCTCCACTCCAACCAAAAATAGGTGATGTAACTCATTATTTTAAGGTAGGAATCTTATTGAAACTCTAGCACTAGCACTAGCCCTAGAACAGGGGTCTGCAACGCGCGGCTCTTTCATCCCTCTGCTGTGGCTCTCTGTCACTGAAAATATGCAAGACAACCACCAATGTGCGACACCCGCCGGCATGTGATTTATTGAGCTTTTCGACCCATCTTTTTTTTCAGAGTTCAAAATGTTTTTGTTGCATGCAGAAATAAAAATGTGTTTTCTCTGTAGCAGGTCATTGATTTCATAAATGCAACACACTATAGTTTTTTTTATACATCGCATAAAGGTAAAAAAAAAAGATATATGCAGTATTATCTTCATTTTAGATGACAAAAGGGTTTTGTGGCTCCTGGTATTTTCTTTTCTGTGGGAAACTGGTCCAAATGGCTATTGGTGTGTTTAAGGTTGCCGACCCTTGCCCTAGAATAAACACAGCTATTTTAAAAAAATAAACCAGCTATCTAAACCCTGTGATTCTGTCAATCAATAGATGGACCTTCTTTCCGATCAGCCTCCAGCCTCCATTTTATTTCCAGCATCTATCTCTCAGCTTGGAACTGAACCAGATGGATTTTCCTTCCAACAACTCACTTAACAACTGTCTCACTTAGCAACCGAAGTTTTGGGCTCAATTATGGTCATAAATCAAGAACTACCTATAGTTCATTAGAATTTTACATTTTCAGGTGAGCAGAGCAGGCTGTTCAAAAAACGTGAATTATGAAATACCGAGCCAAGAGAATGAACCCAGAAGGCTGTGCTAATTCGATGCCTTGGTGCCTAAGCCTTTAATTAGTGTTTTAATTAGCATGCCTCCTGGATCATGTTACATATCATTTCATGTGAGGTGGTTAAAATAAAGCTTTTTTTAAAAAAAAAAAAAATCAAGAACGCCTTTATTAAAAGATTATCTATCGGAGTGATAAGTAATTATCTCATTTAGATCAGTAGCCTTAGTGAAATTAATTACATATAGCAATTGCAAAATGATTGAAGTAATAGCATTTTGCCACTGAAAGAGAAGCTAATTAACATGCTGACTAGACACGAACGCCCTCTGGAAGCTTAACATACCTTGGCCCAGCTGCCCAGCATGTGATCAGGTTTAATTTGATAACATAATTTGCATTCTTGTCTTCTGATGGGATTATTATGTCCCCATCATGGTCAAAGCCCCTTCTGAATTTCTTGTCTGCTAATGATTAGCACCCAATTAACATGAATTAAAGGTGGTCAAACAGTCCGGGTAAAATTTCACCTTCCGGCTCCAATGATTCTAAAGAAGCAGGATAAGGGAAGGCTTTTAATGTTAACATTAAAGAAGAAGACTCCTGGATAGCCAAGAAAACAAACCAAGAATCATGGAACAAGTCAACCCAGACTTCTCATTTGAGACACAAAGGAGGAAGCTCAAATTATTGTCTTACTTCAGAGACGTTCACATAACGTCTCCGAAGTAAGCTATCTGGGAAATGCTGAGCAAGGTAGAAGGAAAAAGAAGAGGACGATCGGAAGCAAGGTGGATGGTCTTTAATCAATCAGAATAGAACTGGAAGGGACCTTGGAGGTCCTCTAGTCCAACCCCCTGCTCAAGCAGGAGACCCTAAAATTTGAGACAAGTGGCTGTCCAGTCTCTTCTTAAAAATCTCCAGTGATGGAGCACCCATAATATCTGAAGGCAAGCAAGCTGTTCCATTGATTAATTGTCCTCACTGTCCCCTGTGCTTTTTTTTAAGTGGCAACTGGACTGTCTGGTTTTAACAACAACAACAACAACAATAATTATAATAATAATAATACACCAGACATCACGCTGGTCGAGAAAAACAAGGTGACTATCATTGATATCGCAATACCAGGTGATAGCAAGGTTGATGAAAAGGAACACGAAAAAATCGCAAAATACCAGGACTTAAAAATTGAAATTCAACGATTATGGCACAAACCAGCAGTGGTAATTCCAGTGGTGATTGGAACACTGGGTGCTATCCCAAAAGCACTGGAATTACATTTAAAACAGCTCAAAATTGACAAAATCACCATCAGTCAAATGCAGAAAGCCGCACTGCTCGGTTCCACACATATACTTCGAAAATACATTACGACGTCCTAGGCCCCTGGGTGGGGCTCAACGTAATCAATGCCAAATCCGGCGAAACAACTGGCTGCTGTGATACAATTGTATAACAACAACAACAACAACAACAACAACAACAACAACAACAACAGCAACAACAACAACAACAACAACAGAGTTGGAAGGGACCTTGGAGGTCTTCTAGTCCAACCCCCTGCTTAGGCAGGAAACCCTACACCACTTTAGACAAATGGTTATCCAACATCATCTTAAAAACTTCCAGTGTTGGAGCATTCACAACTTCTGGAGGGAAGCTGTTCCACGGATTAATTGTTCTAACTGTCAGGAAAGTTCTTCTTAGTTCTAAGTTACTTCTCTCCTTGTTATTAATACATATTATTCTCCCTCTTGTGCGTGCACTTACTGACAGACTGACAGACACACAAACACACTCTCTCACACACAGAAGGAAGTAAATACCTTTCTTACTAAGGTATTTACTTAAGGGTTGCTTGTACACAAAACACTCTGAATCTATTCATCTGAAACCTGGCAAGTTTCATTCCCTTGAAATAGACAACATTATATATTACTGCCATCCAATTCTGCCAAGATAGGGAAAAAGTTATTGTCAATTTCATGAAAAAATGCTGCATTTGTCTGCAAATTGACAAGGTTTATAGCTTCATAAGGGGCTATATTTCCTATGTCGCTGCCAAACACAATTCTTTAAAAATGGAGAGCCAGTTTGATCTAATGGTGAGGCACAAGGCTAGAAACAAGGAAGCAGTGAATTCTAGTCCTGCCTTAGTCATGAAAACCAGCTGGGAGACTTTGGGCTAATCACTAGGAGACGTAAGTTCTAGTTCCGCCTTAAACATGAGAGCTGATTGGGTGATTTTCAGCCAATCACCAGGAGACGTAAGTTCTAGTTCTAGTTCCCCCTTAAGCATGAGAGCTGGCTGGGTGCTTTTGGGCCAATCACCAGAAGACTGTGAGTTCTAGTCCTGCCTTACACATTAAAAGCACCTGAGTGACTTCGAGCCAATCACCAGGAGACTCTGAGTTCTAGCCCCGCCTTACACATGAAAGATGGATGGGTGATTTTGCGCCAATCACCAGGAGATGGTGACAATCACAACAAATGATAAACTAAAAAGTAGTGAAACATATGCCAAACATCAGCATTATTTCAGTGATCGCTTATAATTGTCAAGGAATTGCATAGCAGCTGTCCAGATGAAGTTGAAGACATTAACACAAGCTTATAGTTTTATATTATACATAAATATATTTAATATTCAAATTTACAGCAGTCTTTGTCATCGTTCAGAAAGAACAAACAAAAGATAGGCAGTGACACAGGAACATCATGAGGTAAATTGAAAGGTATACAGAACACACAGCAGAAAAAGGGCGGGAAAAAAGGGAAACACCCATTTCTGCTTACGGCAACCAATCATAGCGTAGATTGCCTCATGTATGAGTCAGCACTCTCTGATTAATCAGCTACATCTGTGTTTTTCTGGCCCATTGTACACTTTAATGTTCCAGCCACTACATTCGATATCCTAACCCATGTCCTTAAGTCCCTTCTGAAGGAATTCTTTTGAAGCTGAGAAATTTGGAAAAAGATTTTTTTTAAAAAAAGGAAGAAGGAACCATTAATGAGGAAATGAATTATTTCCTCTCTTGGCCATTTGGTATCTGGAAACTTAGAAGACTTGAAGCTGGGCTGGTGGTGTCCACCACAAACCATAATGTTGTTGAAAAGCTGATATGCCTCTGATAATATGGTTTATGGAAACACCAACATCACATCCGTGTATCTTGGAAGTGTATCCCAAGTGTGGTAGTTGCGGAATTTGTGTGATGATGTTTCTTGAAGTCCCGTAGGTTTTTCCCTTCATCGTTTTAAATAGGTGGTCCTTGACTTTACAACCATTTACTTAGTGACCATTCAAAGTTACAGCGGCACTGAAACAAGTGACATGACTGTTTTTCACACTTATGACTGCATACCCATAGTCACATGATCAAGATTCAGACGATGGGCTACGGACTCACATTTATGATGGTTGCACGTAATGGTCCTGTGATCCCCTTTTGCGACCTTCTGACAAGCAAAGTCAATGGGGAAGCCAGATTTATTTTATTATTAATTAATTAATTTATTTATTTTAATAGATTTGTATGCCGCCCAACTCCCAAGGGACTCTGGGCGGCTCACAGCATATCAAATACAAAATCTAAAAGACAAAAACAATTAAAAAACCCCTTAAAAACACATACATACTACTTTCATTGGGCCGGAACTTATCCCTGATATTCCTGATATCCTTGATATTCTCAAGCTCAACGGTCCCATGCCTGACGGAAGAGCCAGGTCTTCACTGCCTTACGGAAGACCAGTAGGGTGGAGGTGGTCCAGATCTCCGGGGGTAGTTGGTTCCAGAGGTCCAGAGCTGCCACAGAGAAGGCTCTCCCCCATGGACCCGCCAGCCGACATTGTTTGGCTGACGGGACCTGGAGGAGACCAATCTGTGGGTTCTCACTGGTCCAAGGGAGCTATACGGTAGAAGGTGGTCTCGAAAGCATCCTTTAACCACCATGTTATTAACCTAACAACTGCAGATTCCTTTAACCACCATGTTATTGACCTAACAACTGCAGTGATTCACTTAACAATTGCGACAAATTCCTTGTCTGTCCATTCATACTTGTCCAATAAAAAATATTCTGTTCTGTTCTGTTCTGTTCTGTTCTGTTCTGTTCTGTTCTGTTCTGTTCTGTTCTGTTCTGTTCTGTTCTGTTCTCTTCTCTTCTCTTCTCTTCTCTTCTCTTCTCTTCTCTTCTCTTCTCTTCTCTTCTCTTAATATTCTGTTCTGTTCTGTTCCTGTTCCTGTTCCTGTTCCTGTTCCTGTCTTGGTCTTGGTTTTGGTCTTGGTCTTGGTCTTGGTCTTGGTCTTGGTCTTGGTCTTGGTCCTGGTCCTGGTCCTGGTCCTGGTCCTGGTCCTGGTCCTCATCCTGGTCCTGTTTTGGTCTTGGTCTTGGTCTTGGTCTTGTTCCTGTTCCTGTTCCTGTTCCTGTTCCTGTTCCTGTTCCATTCCATTCCATTCCATTCCATTCCATTCTAAATAAAGTTGTAAATTGGGCCAAAACTCACTTAACACCCGTCTCACTTAGCAAAGGAAATTTTGGGCTCAATTGTGTTCATAAGTCGAGGACTACCTGTACCAACCCAGATCTTGTTTTTGCCAATGCCTTCTCCAGCATTTAGCTTTTTCTACTTAACAAACACGGTAATAGAGAATCACACTCGGCTTGGATCAATTAGAATTAACTTTTAAAGCCTCCCCATGTAAATCTGTCATTACGTTACAAATTACCTCAGCAGCTCGGCTTAACAAGAACCTAAAATACCACTGAATGAAAATGAGGAGTTTTATCATGCATTTGATTTCAACAGTGGGGCCCGCTGTTGATAGTCCGGGTGTGTTTGCTGTGAATGTCAATTTAGAATCAGAGCTGGTAATTGAAAACGTTGTGAGGATGGAAACGTGCTGGCCAGACTAATTAAGGAGTAATTAATAATGATAATGAACACCATATTTGGGTCGAAGGAGGCAGTGATAGAAGTGGGCTACATGCGTGAAACTTCTGAAATGTGGAAGTGATAAATGAGCCAAAATATCTATTCCTGTCCATTTGCTTTATTGGGTGCATGAATTGCTTCCATGGCCATTTTACTAGCAGCAGCGATTCTCATTGTTATATAGAAAACAGGATGCACTATCTACAGCCAAAGGTGGTTTTAAAGAGGTGAGACAGGAAGTATAATTTGGATAATCAGGAGAGCCAGTTTGGTCCAATGGTTAAGGAACTACCCTAAAAAGCTGGAGACTGGGAGTTCTAGTCCTGCCTTAAGCATGAAAGCCAATAGGGTGACTTTAGGGCAATCACCAAGAGACCGTGAATTCTAGTCCCGCCTTAGCCATGAAAGCCAACTGGGTGACTTTTGGGCCAATCACCAGGAGACTGTGAGTTTTAGTGCCGTCTTAGTCGTAAAAGCTGGCTGGGTGACTTTGGGGCCAATCACTAGGAGAGCGTGAGTTCTAGTCTCACCTTAGCCATGAAAGCCAACTGGATGACTTTTGGGCTAATCACCAGGGGACTGTGAGTTTTAGTGCCATCTTAACCATAAAAGCCAGCTGGGTAACTTTGCGGCCAATCACTAGGAGACCGTGAGTTCTAGTCCCACCTTAGCCATGAAAGCCAACTGGGTGACTTTTGGGCCAATCCCCAGGGGGCTGTGAGTTTTAGTGCCGTCTTAGTCATAAAAGCCGGCTGGGTGACTTTGGGCCAGTCTCTTTCTCTCTCTCAGCCCAACTCACATCACAGAGTTATTATTGTGGGGAAAATAGGGGCAGGAAAATGTGTTGGATATGTTTGCTGCCTTGAGATATGTGTAAAAATAATAATAACGGGGTGTAAATAAATAAATATATAAATATTTTTCAGATACAATATGATGAGACAAAAATGTATGCATTTCTACAGTCTAATTCCACTTCAGGGCTGTCTACATTGAAGGTAAGAAGGGGCAGATAATCTCACATCCATTATGACATCATGGTGCAAATAATAAGCCTCCAGAATAAATAAATACAATTATGATGGTCTCATGCCTGAATTCATGCCGCCTGACGATCTTCGATGGCACTGGTACATAGTGAGCCTGTAGCATGTTCTGGAGAGTTTGCCATGGGACAGTCTCGACTGGTGTTGGCTTGGCTAGGGACTCTGCCGTATCGAAAACCAACCCAAAATAACCTGTTTTTCTGATAACACCCTACATGACTCGGGGCCAGGATACCTTCGGGACCACATCCTACCACATACCTCCCTACGACTGGTTAGATCCCACAGAGTTGGTCTCCTCCAGGTCCCGTCAAACAAGCAATGCCGGCTGGCAGGACCGTGGGGGAGAGCCTTCTCTGTGGGAGCTCCGTCTCTGTGGAACCAACTACCGCCAGAGATCCGGACTATCCCCACCTTGCCGGCCTTCCGTAAGGCCGTGAAAACATGGCTCTTCCGGCAGGCGTGGGAATAGAGACCAGTGAGATTAGATATGATCTCCCCATGTATGAATGATGGTAAATATTTTTAACTTTTATATGTATTTTTTAACTTTTCTTATTATTATTTTAATTGATTGTTCATTTCTCATGTTGTACGCCGACCAGAGTCCCGCGGGAGTTGGGCGGCCTATAAGATTAAATAAATGAATAAATAAATAAATGAATGAATGAATGAATGAATGAATGAATGAATGAATGAATGAATAAATAAATAAATAAATAAATAAATAAATAAATAAATAAATAAAAAATAAATAAATAAATAAATAAATAAATAAATAAATAAATAAATAAATAAATAAATAAATAAATAAATAAATAAATAAATAAATAACAAGGCTGTGTCCTCAGCTAGGAGACACTAGAACAGCCTTGTTCCATCATGGAAGAAACAGATGGCCAGGTGATAAATAAAATGACAAATGTAGAATTTAATGTTCCTGGGATATTTATCTCTAGTGAGCAGGACGCTACAATTTTTTTTACTTAGCACGATTGATTCGTATACCAATAATATTCGTTACCAATAATAGTAACTGACTACAGATATTCTCAACTTACAAACATTTGTTTAATGACCATTCGAAGTTACACCGGTATTGAAAAAAGTGACTTGTGATCATTTTTCACACGACTGTTGCAGCATCCACACAGTCACATGATCAAAATTCAGACACTAGGCAACCAAGGAGCCGAGGTGGCGCAGTGGTTAGAGTGCAGCACTGCAAGCTACTTCAGCTGACTGCTAGCTGCAGTTCGGCGGTTCAAATCTCACCGGCTCAAGGTTGACTCAGCCTTCCATCCTTCCGAGGCGGGTAAAATGAGGACCCAGATTGTTGGGGGCAATATGCTGAACTCTGTAAACCGCTTAGAGAGGGCTGGAAAGCACTGTGAAGCTGTGTATAAGGCTAAGTGCTATGGCTATTGCTAACTGACATGGATTTACGATGATCGCAGTGTTGCAGGGACCTGTGATCCCCTTTTGCGACCTTCTGACAAGCAAAGTCAATGGGGAAGCCAGATTCACTTAACAACCGTGTTACTAACTAAACAACCGCAGTGATTCCCTTAACAAGTGTGGCCAGAAAGGTCCTAAAATGGAGCAAAATTCACTTAACAACTGTCTTGCTTAGCAACGGAAATTTTGGGCTCAATTGCGGTCGTAAGTCAAGGACTACCTGTATATTAACCATATTGTGGGACGAGGACCAACAAATCACAATTTGCATCTAGACTCGGATTTTCCATCTGACCCTTTGCTGGGCCTTAGAAGATTTTATTTTTTTACCTGAAATCTCTCTCTCTCTCTTGCTTCTCTGTGTACATTTATTTACCTTAAAAAGAGCAAACTATATTTAGATTCATTCCTCTGTCAACTTCTGTTATTATTGTTGAAACACGACATTCAAAATAAGTGCCAAGGTGTTTGCTTTTTTTCATATGAAGAGAAAATTAAGACCGACGGAGAACTTGTCAGATTTTCTAAGATTTGCATTTTTTAAAAAAATCCCAACCATGTTGTGCATTATCTATTCCCCAGGGCAGTTTTGCAGCTTAGATGAGAGTACTCAAATACCATCTTTGCAGATGGCCATGTGGCCAGGATCCAAAAGATTTTTTTTATAGATGTAAAGGGATGATTTCCCATCTGGAATGATCAAAGCTGCCATCTGGCTGTGGTTAACCAATGTTGTGAATAAATACTGGAATAGATGAACTCTTGCTATACCAAACCCCATCCATTGGGAGAAAAAAATGCGGTTTTGATTTCTTTTCCATTTATGAGGTTGATTAGAGATAAAAGAGGAAAAGGAATTTATAGCTCTATTTGGAAATAATAGTCTGCCGTTGCAATACGTTTATGCAATTTATTCTGCCTGACCCAGCCGTTTTGGTAAAATATAGAAACCCACTGTGGCATCTGATCTAGGGGGTTATGAAAGAACAGAAAACTGTTAGTTTGGTACAGCAGCGCGGTGGCTCAGTGGTTAAAACACTGGACTTGTTGGCTGGAAAGTCGGCAGCCCAGGTTCAAGTCCCGCCACACAACGGAGTGAGTTCCTGTCCTCATCTCAGCTCCTGACAACCTAACAGTTCAAAAGCCTGAAAATGTGAGTAGATAAATAGGCACCACTTTGGTGGAAATATAAGAATGGAATAGAATGGAGTAGAGTAGAGTAGAGTAGAGTAGAGTAGAGTAGAGTAGAGTAGAATAGAATAGAATAGAATAGAATAGAATAGAATAGAATAGAATAGAATAGAATAGAATAGAATAGAATAGAATAGAATAGAATAACAGAATTGGAAGGGACCTTGGAGGTCTTCTAGTCCAACCCTCTGCTCAGGCAGGAAACACTATACCACTTCAGACAAATGGTTATCCAACATCTTCTTAAAAACTTCCAGTGTTGGAGCACTCACAACTTCTGGAGGCAAGTTGTACCACTGATTAATTGTTCTGTCAGGAAATTTTTTCTTAGTTCTAGGTTGGATTTCTGATTAGATTCCATTCATTGCTTCTTATCCTGCCTTGAGGTGCTTTCGAGAATACATTGTCTCCCTCTTCTTTGTGGCAGCTGTTGAGATATTGGAACACTGCTATCATTTCATCCCTAGTCCTTCTTTTCAATAAATTAGACATACCCAATTCCGGTGTATAGTTATTTTCAAAAAGAACGTCTCTCTATAGATATTTATTTCCAGGAAAATTATTTTCTGTCTCAGTAACAAAATAATTGGTGGTTCTTGGTAGGGATAAAAAAACTTCTGCCATAGATTCTGACAGTAATGAATTTGGGTGACCCATAGTAGGGTGAATCATAGCTAAAACATATTTCATACTGTATGTCTTAACTGCCCCTGTCTATCAGAGAGGGAGTCTGGGTTATGTACAATATAAGTTTGTTAAGGAGTTATTGTGCAGTTGAGCACATACACAGCGAAATAGTGATTGTGGTTGTGGTGTTGCAGTTTGATATGAATGCTACTCAGTCAATAAACAGATATGTTTAGTATTTACAAATAGTTTACTTAAAGTAGTAGCAAAGTTCAATAGGAAGTCCAAGTCATACACAGTAAGTCAGTCAATGCGAAGATTCTTCTTCTTGCCTATCTTTGTTTTAACTAACAAAGATTACAGCTAACAATCAAATCTACACTATCACAGATAGTTACTCTTTTCCAGCAGCTCTTCACAGTAATTTCACACAGTCACAAAGTCAATTACTCAACAGTGAAGCAGCAGAGATAATCAGCAGAGAGAGTCAGCACTCCGGAACACACCTTCAAACACACAAAGAGAACGTTCAGAGCATGCTCTCTTGCTTCCTTATATAGTAATCAGCCTTCAATGCATTTAAAGCAATATACACATACCATTGATTTGTGGTTTGTTCATATATTAGCAAACCCAATTGTTTGAACAGGGTTCTAACAAAGTTCATCTAACAACCCTGTTTTCCAAGATAAAAAAGATCTGCAATGGGTGTTTTTTAAAATTTTATTCAATTTTTTTGTCCCTTCGAGTGTATTCTGCTTATGTGGTCCTCAAAGTGTAGCTGTATTCTGGTGGGAGGGAAAGCCACAGATAAACAAAAGCCATTGCTGGTGTAATGCAAAGTTTATTTTTCTTGTCTTCCCCTGTTCTTAATTTCCAAGTCAGATTTGTTCATCAATTATGGGAGACAACTTCACTTTATGTCCAGCTCATGAAACCAAATCACCTCAGAATCAATTGTGTGCCTCAGTTTACAGCCATTCCGCTGACTTATGAATTAAATCTGACTCTCACTGAATGAACGCTTTGGCATTTATTTCATCAGTGAGCTGGGCAATAAAATTCCTGCTTTGAAACGTGCAAAAGATTATTATTTTTAATCTTCCAGGGATATTAACATTCATAGCAAGGAGCCCTTGCCAGCACATAAGACCTCCAAACCTCCTAAATGAAAACTCTCCCTGACAGTCATAAGAAACAAGCTGTGAAAATGTACAGCTTTGTATATTTCTGTTTATTTAATTGTTGATTCCACAGTCCCCTTTTTATAGATCCATCCTTGCTGGAACATGGAGTAGTGGTTAACATATCAGGCAGCAATGATGGGACCAGGCGAAGGAAGAGAGATAAAATGTTTAACGGGAGAACTCTTTATTAATATTTAATGTGTATTTGCATTAAAACCCCAAGTTGTAGTTCCAGATATTTCGTGCCAGTATTTCCACGCTCCCATTAGCAAGATGTAAAGCAGATGTAAAGTGAACTCAAAGAAAGTGTAATGCAGCTTCAGTTTGCCTCTTAACTAGCAAAAAGCCAATAATGAACATTATTGGAGAGTTACTCAGCAAACGGCCTGTAGGAAATATTTGAGGGCACAAAAATCAGAGATCCATCATGATTTCTGCCCTCAGGGATCCCAGGGCATTAAAACTGCAGCAAGAATTATTGATATGACCTATCCTAAGATAAGGCAATGTGGGAGTTATGTTTTTTATGATGTGGGAGTTACGAGCTACAGTTTTCCAGGGAATGTGGATACTGGCTCAGTCAACAGACAACTGCCACTGAGCAGTTAGGCCGAGAAGAGATAAACAAGGCATGCATTAATCTGGGAAGGTCAGGAAAGTGACATATTTAGGCTGCATAAATTGTAAAACTGTAAAATAATGTAAAATATTGTAAAATTGTAAAGTAGTAAAATAGTAAAATATTGTAAAATAGTAAAATAGTAAAAAAATGTAAACTTGTAAACTTGTAAACTTGTAAACTTGTAAAATTGTAAAATTATTGTAAAATTATTGTAAAATTATTGAAAAATTGTAAAATTATTGTAAAATTGTAAAATAATTGTAAAATTTTAAAATAATTGTAAAATTTTAAAATAATTGTAAAATTTTAAACTTGTAAACTTGTAAAATTATTGTAAACTTGTAAACTTGTAAACTTGTAAACTTGTAAACTTGTAAACTAATTGTAAAATTGTAAAATTGTAAAATTGTAAAATTGTAAAATTGTAAAATTATTGAAAAATTATTGAAAAATTATTGTAAAATTGTAAAATTATTGTAAAATTATTGTAAAATTATTGTAAAATTATTGTAAAATTGTAAAATAATTATAAAATTATAAAACAATCCTCCTCTCCTTCTCCTTCTCTACTTCCCCCACCCTTCCCCCACTCCACTCCTCTTCCTCCCTTCCAACCCTCTCTCCTACTCTTACTTCCCCTCCCTTTCTTTCTCTCCTTTTCCCTTTCTTCTTCCCCCCCTCTCTCCTATCCTCTCTTCTCCCCTCCTCTTCTTTCTTATCCTTCTACTCTACTCTCCATTCCCTCCTTTCATTGTTATATTTACTTGTTTTCAACTCAGTATAGTCTTAGGATGGTATTCGAGCACCAGCCAATTCTCTATTTACATATATCTCCAATTCTTTTTCTATTTTAATAATTACACATATTTAATCACTAACATATATTTGTCTAATAACACTGCTGATTTTAATCTGATTTTATTCTATTTTAGTGATCAGTGATCTCAGAGATAATAAAATCACTGCAAAACCAAAGCACAAAAATCCAATTACTAGTATTTCATTGGGGTCCTTGGTACTCTCTGTGCTTGGTTGTTTTCTTGCAGACATCTCATTACCAAACTAGGTAACATCATCAGTGCTGCTGAACTAGTGTTTCAATCACCACGACCTCCATAATGTAAACAGGTATCCCTTGCCTCCAAAATGGATTTTGTAAATGTGATTTCCATTTACAAAATGTATGAATCAATATTTTCAGTATTCGGTCTTACTCTTGTACTATGAAACAATTGGGCGTTTCATAGATGCTTTTATGCCAAAATCTGCATTTGTTTCTATTCAAGGCTTTTCCTAACATAATTTTTTTTCTATGCAGCTTCCCTAACGCTCCTAGCTGTTGAAGTAATTAAGTGAGAAACACTTTCATACCAATTTCCCCAATGGCTCACTTTGTGATCCATATTTCCCCAGTGCATACTTTTTATTCTCTAATACGTAAATGCTTTCTTTCTCTTTTACCAGAGCTGATTTTTTGTTTCATATACAGCTTTAAGAAGATCATTTCCTTTTTCAAATCTCTCACAGCAATCAAAAGGATCTGGGGTTGTACTATGGATATCTAACAAAGAAAGCTGGACATTTGTCGACGTCATTCAGGTGTTCTGTCCCAGCTACGGACCAGAAAGAACGTAGCACACATGCAGTTTTTTCAAACCTATGTTTACTCAGTTAATGACTACTAATATGCTTGCTTAGTAGTTGACACACACAAACACAAGTTAAAGCAGTCTTTTCTTGAAAAACCAGCTGTTAATTAAACTGCATTAACAGCTAGCAGAAGGCCATAAAGTCATAAATTAAGTCTAAGCAAATAGTCCTGGATATCTCAAGAAGCTTACAAGGGTTGGCAAAATGCGTAGAAGCAGTCCGCAGGAAGAATTCCAAACAGATAAGCTGAGCAGACATTTTCAGAACACGAAGGCACATGAATGAACAAACGTTGTTTCCTGCAGAGTTTTTGCTCTCGTCGTCATCCCTTAAATAGGCTAAGAGAGTGGCCAATTAGCCCCAAGACTTACACCCGAGGAGACCTCCTCCTGAGGAACCATTCCTGCCTTTTGGCAGCTCTGCATACCCATGCATTAAGAAGAGGAGGAGCCTCTTCTTCCTCATCACTGATGTGAGGTGCTGGAGGTTCTGAAGGCCCTGGCTGACTCTCTGCCTTTGGCACCGAGTCCTCACCAGCCTCTTCACTGTCCAACGCAGGTGCCAGCTGCACAGGCTGCTGGCGCATCACCACATTGGCCTCTTCTTGGACGGGATCTGCTATCAGCTGCATGGGCTGCTGGTGGGCCATAACGTCGGGTCTATACCAATACAATAGCACTTAGACTTATATACCGCTTCACAGTACTTCACAGCCCTCTCTAAGCGGTTTACAAAGTCAGCCTGTTGCCCCTGACAATATGGCTCCTCATTTTACCCACCTCGGAAGGATGGAGTCAACCTTGAGCCAGTCAGGATCGAACTGCTGGCAGTGGGGCAGAGTTAGCCCTGCAATACTGCATTCTAACCACTGCACCACCATGGCTCTATGTGATGTTGCTGAATCCAATTTGACAAATTAGTTCTTCTAGAAATCTACAGGGGTGTTATTTGAACCCTAGTCTTTGGCATTTGTGGGGATGCAATGACTTTGGAAAGGACTGCTAGAATTGAGCTGCCCATGGATGGAGGAGGAGAAGAAGAAGAAGAAGAAGAAGAAGAAGAAGAAGAAGAAGAAGAAGAAGAAGAAGAAGAAGAAGAAGAAGAAGAAGAAGAAGAAGAAGAAGAAGAAGAAGTAGTTATAACAGAGTTGGAAGGGTCCTTGGAGGTCTTCTAGTCCAACCCTCTGCTCAAATAGGAGACTCTATACCAGGGGTGTCAAACTCATGGCTCACAGGCTGGCTGCGTCACGTGCTGGCCACACCCATGCCTGGTTTAGCGAAGGAGGAAAAAATTGTGATACATCACGTGTCGCCGCCATGATGCCATAAGTTTGACATTCCTGCTCTATAACATTCCAGACATAGTGGCCATCCAGTCTCTTCTTAAAAGCCTCCAGTGATGGAGCACCCACAACATGTGAAGGCAATTCGTTCCACTGGTTAATTGTTCTCACTGTTAGGAAATGTCTCCTTAATTCTACGTTGCTTCTCTCCTTGATTAGCTTCCAAACATTCAATAATGTCCGACTCTTGCCCAGGTCTCTCCACATCTTCCAATCTTGCACTACTTCTTTGAGTTGTTCTATGCTCTGGCTGGTGTCCACTTTGATGGTATCCAGCCACCGTGTTCTTTGACTACCTGGTTTCCTTTTACCGCTGACTCTTCCAAGCTTAATTGCTTTCTCCAGTGAATTCCTCTGCATGACATGGCCAAAATAAGTGAGACACAGTTTTGTGATTTTGCCTTCCAGTGACACATCTGGTGTTGTGCGCTCCAGTATTGCTTGTTAGTCAACTTTTCTGTCCGAGGAATACACAGGAGCTTTCTCCAGCACCACACCTCAAATGAATCAACTTTCTTCCTGTCTTGCTTTTTGAAGGTCCAACTTTCACAACCATGGGTAGCTACGGGGAACACTGGCCACAATCTTAAATAATTAATGAAGGATACAGTCTTGTTTTTGGTAAACAAGTCTATCTAGGCATCTAATCATAGAAATGTATCATTTCACCACCCAACCCTCATCATATTTGCTTTTAATTTGGGCCATGTCAGGATCCCTCTTAGTGATTAATGCCCTTCCTAAGAACTTGTAGGGCGTCCCGTGGCTGACGAGTGGCTGACATTTGAATAAATCGGAATAACTGGGGTTGAAGTGGCTAAGAGTGATGGATTTTTCAGCTGAAAAGGTTGTCCGAGGAAGAACCTCCGTTCTCTCTAAATTCCATCCCTCTGGATCGTCATCTCTTTACTAATACTAGTTTGACATTTAACACTAATTAGTAGGCTGGTTATACTTTCTGCACCAGAGCATTTATCACACTTGCATCTTTCTCCAGGAACCCCAACACAACTTATCAGGAGGAGGCGCTTTCCAATTTTAGCTTCACAATGCTTCTCTGGGCAGGTTAGTCTAAGATATTATGTGCTATAGATACAATGAGGTGGACAGAGAGAAAACCATGTAGTAGGATTTTACTGTCTTGGAAGAGTGAGGTTGAAGTATGTTCCTAGATGGGTGTGATCTGAAGTACATTATCTTTAGTTAGCATCAACATCGATGAACAATATTGTCTAGGCATGACTCCACACTATGGTTGTGGATGATCAATATATCGGCTTTGGCATTCTGTACCATGGACTTACCATTTTTCGGTCAATAAAAGTAGCCAAGCTGGATCATTGTTCAGTCAAACTGAGGTAATTATCAAAATGAGGCACTTCCATAGAATCCTAGAATTGCAAGGCTGAAAGGGACCTTGGAGGTCTTCTAGTCCAATCCCTGGCCAAGGCAGGAGTTCTTAAACCATCCTACACAAATGGCTGTTCTCCTCCTCCTCCTCCTCCTCCCCCTCCCCCCCCCCCCTCCTCCTCCATATTCTTCTTCGAGGTGGCGCAGTGGTTAAAGTGCAGCACTGCAGTTCAGCTGTTCAGCTGTTCAAATCTCACCAGGCTCAAGGTTGACTCAGCCTTCCATCCTTCTGAGGTTGGTAAAATGAGGACCCAGATTGTTGAGGGCAATATGCTGAACTCTGTAAACCGCTTAGAGAGGGCTGTAAAGCACTATGAAGTGGTATATAAGTCTAAGTGTTATTGATATTATTGCTCTTCTTCTTTTTCTTCTTCTTCTTCTTCTTCTTCTTCTTCTTCTTCTTCTTCTTCTTCTTCTTCTTCTTCTTCTTCTTCTTCTTCTTCTTCTTCTTCTTCTTCTTCTTCCTCCTCCTCCTGCTCCTCCTCCTCCTCCCCTCCCTTCCTTCTCCTCCTCCTCCTCCTCCTTCCTCCTCCTCCTCTTCTTCCTCCTCCTCCTCCTCTTTCTCCTTGGTATTCTTTTTCTGTCACTCACACAACTGCATAATTTCCTTATGCAATATCACCTGGACCTCACAATCATCAGAAAGTAGTTGTCCGTGTTGCTATAGAAACAGAGGAGGAGGGGGCAGATTGGAGGTATGTCCCTCCTCCCCCTCCCCCTCCCCTTCTTGTCTTGGATAAAGTTTAATGAATTTGAAATTCTAAAGGAAACTCTTGCAACAGGCAATGGAGAGAAGGACACGACCCAGGGAAGGAGGTAGAAGGGAAACTGCAGACATAATTGGCAAAATCAATAGCCAAGGGAGAGATGAATGGCAGATAATGAAATATTATACACCTGGCTGCTCATTTTCATTCCACAGCTATTGTTATTTGCTTAATGGATGAGGGAGCATTTCACCTATAAACAAGGAGATCTGACACACGCAGATATCAATAGCGGAAGGCCATTTGCTTGTTCATTCTGCCTCGGCCAGTTTGAAGGCACTCAAACCCTGCAGCGACTATCTTCCCCGTCCTTCATATCATGCAAGAGAGAAAAAAAAACTTGAAGAATGTTTGGAAAATCAAAACCAACCACAAATGAAATTCCTTTGCTCTCAAAATTCACTTGTCAGTATCTCTATGTCTGTAATCTGGAATTTCAGATATTTTTTGTAATGCACTCAAGCACATACACAAGTAGGATTCTCACAACTTGATTAACCTGGTTATGGGATTATACTATTTTGTTGTTGTTGTTGTTGTTGTTGTTGTTGTTGTTGTTGTTCAATTGCTAAGTCATGTCTAACTCTTCTCAGCCCCATGGACCCAAGCACGCCAGACTCCCTTGTCCTCTGCTGTCTTCCTGAATTGTTCAAATCCATGGTCATTGTGTTGATGATCCTATCTAATCATCTCCTCCTCTGCTGTCCCCTTCTCCTATGGCCTTCAGTCTTTCCCAACATCAAGGTCTTCTCCAAGGAGTCCTCTCTTCTCATTTGATGGCCAAAGTATTTGAGCTTCAGCTTCAGTCTCTGTCCTTCCAAAGAACAATCAAGTGCCATGCCCCTGTCAGAGTCTGATTCTGTGGAGGAAGATGAGCTTGAACAAGAACTGACAGCAAGTGAGAGGAAAGCTCCATTAGCCTTGGAGGAAACTGGGCAGGGGCAGAGTCAGTCCAGGCCAGGCAGTTCAGAATTAGCAAGGCCTGCAGGCAGGGAGGAACAGAGTTCAGCCAAGGAGCATGAACCACCCCCTTCTGATCCAAGGGCTTGGAGAGTGCAGAGGAGGCAGGATCAGCTCCAACGGAGGAGGCCACTCACGAGGAGAGTGCCCCGCCCAGCTTCACCAGGCACACCTGGGGAATGAGACTTAAGGAGACACTGTAGGGAGAGACATTTGTCACAAACAAACACTGAGTTTCTGGAGTGTTGTGATTTTTGAACTTGCCAAGAATCTATGCATTCCTGTGTAGTGTTCTGGACTGAGTATCTGGATCTTTTGCTCCCTGAACTCCTTGCTTTGTCTTGCTAGATAACTTTGGGATTTATTGCCACGCAGCCTTGGTGCACACAGCCACTGGGCTGGACTCATTGCGAACAGAGGCTGTTTGAGGTTTGTTTGGGGGAGATTTGGAGCACTAAAAGGGCCGGTTTGAACTGCCAGCTGTTTGTGTTATCTCTGTGCCATGCCCTGGATCATAACAGTCAAGGTTAATTTCCTTTAGGATTGACTGATTGCATCGCCTTGCAGTCCAACAACTATTTTGACTTAATTTCTCTCAAACCACAGAACGAGCAAGTTGGGGGGTTTTTTTAGGTTTTAATTCTGCAGAACTGGAGCCAACCCCAAAGAGCTCACCACAACTTCCAAAATGTTCCAGTTGGGGTTAACACCCATTTTCCATTTCGTGTGGGATGTCTTGCACGATGGCTTTCAAACTCAATCTTCTCAATGCAACGGAATCCTTGTGAAGTTTTAACGAGATCAAAATGAACAACCCATTTTGTTTTTGTTTTTTTTAAACTGCCTGGCTGATGTTCCTGTTCCTTGATATGAATCAAACCAGCACTTCGATACTTGCAAAACATTTTCCGAGGCATGCTAACATGGTCTCCTGGTGCTGTTTGTTAATTAAATCTGAAGATTTGTTTATTCAGCAATCGTGGAAACAAAGAGTTACGTTAAGCTCTTTTTATTCACAATGGCAGGTAGTGTCTTGTCTGAGCCCATTCAGATGTGTTTGTAACATATACCTCCCTGAATTCGTATCCAGGCAGAATAAATCAGGCAGAATAACAGAATAACAGAGTTGGAAAGAACTTTGGAGGCCTTCTAGGTCCAGCCTTCTGCTCAAGAAGCAAACCCAACATCATTTCAGATAAGTTGTGGGTGCTCCAGTGATGGAGCACCCACAACTTCTGGTGGCAAGCCATTCCACTGGTTAATTGTAATGATGGTCAGGATCCTTAGTTCTAGGTTGCTTCTCTCCTTGTTCAGTTTCCATCCATTTTTTCTTGTCCTGCCTTGAGATACTTTGGAGAACAGGTTGACCTCCTTCCTTCCTTCCTTCCTTCCTTCCTTCCTTCCTTCCTTCCTTCCTTCCTTCCTTCCTTCCTTCCTTCCTTCCTTCCCTCCCTCCCTCCCTCCCTCCCTCCCTCCCTCTCTTTCTCCTGCCTTATACAATCATAGAGCTGAAAGGGACTTTGGAGGTCTTCTAGTCCAACCCCCTGCTGAAGCAGAAATCCCTAGGCTATTTCAAACAAACGGTTGTCCAACCTCTTAAAAACCTCCAGTGTTGAAGCACCCACAACTTCTGGTGGCAGGTTGTTCCACCGGTTAATTGTCCTCACTGTCAGGAAATTTCTCCTTAGTTCTAAGTTGGTTCTTTCCTTGATGAGTTTCCATCTGTTATTTCTTGTCCTATCCTCAGGTGCTTTGGAGAATAGCTCGACTCCCTCTTCTTTGTGGCAGCCCCTCAGATATTGAAGCACTGCTGTCATGTCACCCCTAGTCCTCCTTTTCATTAAACTAGACATACTCAATTTCTGCAACCGTTCTTCGAGGTACATGATTTGAAGTTCAATTTAGCCAGCATGCAAACAGGCAAGTGAGATCTGTAAATGCATGAGAGATGAGTTTGAAAAACATAGTTTACTTCTCTTTCAAACTGACCTTCTGAGGCAACTTTGGGGGAAGAAATTCCAATTTCGGGATGAATTATTGGGGGGAAAAAGTGCTGCATTTGTCAGCATTAACAGCGCTATGTCATAAAAAAGGGCAATTAAGCAGGAGGAAGTGAAATCTGTTGCCTGAGTAAAGTCCCCGTCCTCTTGCCAATCAGGAGGCAGCCGAAAGGTCAGGAAACGCAGGTCAGTGTTGACACGCAGAAAATCTATTTTATTATGTGAGAAAGCTAATTGGATCCCTACTAGCCACAGATATAAGTTCTTTAATAGAAATTGAATCTTTAATAAGCAATATAAATTTCTGGAATAGGCACTTCAACTTATGATACGAAGCAAGAACATTCATTAAAAGTTTACAGTAAAGGATTTGAAAATTTTAAAAAAAAATATTTGCACTTTGAGTGAAATAATCCCAGTCCAATGTTCCAGCAAAGTTTTTCTGAGTGTACCTTGTCTCACCAGAACAAAACTCCAAATATAGGCAGTCCAGAGGTGGGTTCCTACCGGTTCTAACCAGTTCTTTAGAACCGGTAGTAAACCGGTGGTAACGCCAGGGAGCCGGTTCTGTTGGTGCCGGTCCGTGGGTGCCGCCATCTTCTTTTTGGCTTCTGTGCATGCGCAGAAGCTAATTTTTGCTTCTGCGCATGCCCAGAAGCCAAGTTTCCGGCACTGCACATGCACGCCCGCATGGCCACGTGGCGCAAGAGGAAGTGAACCGGTGGCGAGGTAAGTTAGAACCCACCCCTGAGGCAGTCCTTGGCTTACAACACTTCATTTAGTGACCGTTCAAAGTTACAATGGCACTGCAAAAAGTGACTTATGATCATTTTTCACACTTAACGACTGTTGCAGCTTCCCCGCAGTCACATGATCAAAATTCAGATGCTTGAAAACTGGTTCATATTTATGACGGTTGCAGCATCCCGGGGTCACGTTGATTCCCTTTTGTGACCTTCTGAGAAGCAAAGTCCATAGGGAAGCCAGATCCACTTAACAAAAGTGTTGCTCACTTAACGCCTGCTGCGATTCACTTAACCACCGTGGCAGGAAAGGTCTTAAAATAGGGCGAAAACTCACTTCACAACGGTCTCGCTTAGCCCCAGGAATTTTGAGCTCAATTGTGGTCGTAAATCAAGGACTACCTGTATTTTGAATATCCGGCTGTGAAAACATTTTAGTCTTGGAAAGTTTCAATCTTGTAACCTTGGACACATTTCTAGAAGTGAGTTTGAAGTAGTCAGAGAGGTCTGATTTATTTACCCAATTCTGATCCTGCTTTCAGCCTTAGCTAAACAATAATAGGTTTACCTCTTAAGGCAACAAAAATAGAAAATAGTACCAGAATAAATTCTGACTGTATTTTGAGGATGAATCTCCCTCTATAAAGCTTCCACATTTTAGTTGTTTTCCCCTCTTCAGACATATGGAGAATAAACCCACACTCCTTTGCCTAAGAGGCCCTTGAAGTATGAGAAGATTTTTATCATGTCTTCCATTAGCCATTTCTAGTTTATGCTAAATTTATCCACATCCTTTAACTGTTTCCCTAGGATATAGGATCTCCAAGTTCCTCATTATCTGTATTGTCTTCTTTGTCCTGTTTGCAGTAGAGAAAAGGAAGGGAGGGTGTGGAGGGGAAGAAAGGGAAGGGGAGACAGAAGGAAGAAAGGAAGGGAAGAAAGGAGGGAAGGGAAGGGAAGGGAAGGGAAGGGAAGGAAGGAAGGAAGGAAGGAAGGAAGGAAGGAAGGAAGGAAGGAAGGAAGGAAGGAAGGAAGGAAGGAAGGAAAGGGATATGGAGGGGAAGAAAGGGAAGACAGAAGGAAGGAAGGAAGAAAGGAAGGAAGGGAAAGGAAGTGAAGGGAGGAAGGAAGGAAGGAAGGAAGGAAGGAAGGAAGGAAGGAAGGAAGGAAGGAAGGAAGGAAGGAAGGAAAGGGGTATGGAGGGGAAGAAAGGGAAGGGAAGACGGAAGGAAGGAAGGAAGGGAAAGGAAGGGAAGGGAAGGAAGGAAGGAAGGAAGGAAGGAAGGAAGGAAGGAAGGAAGGAAGGAAGGAAGGAAAGGGGTAGGGAGGGGAAGAAAGGGTAGGGAAGACAGAAGAAAGGAAGGAAGGGAAAGGAAGGGAAGGGAAGGAAGGAAGGAAGGAAGGAAGGAAGGAAGGAAGGAAGGAAGGAAGGAAGGAAGGAAAGGGGTATGGAGGGGAAGGAAGGGTAGGGAAGACAGAAGAAAGGAAGGAAGGGAAAGGAAGGGAAGGGAAGGAAGGAAGGAAGGAAGGAAAGAAGGAAGGAAGGAAGGAAGGAAGGAAGGAAGGAAGGAAGGAAGGAAGGAAGGAAGGAAGGAAGGAAGGAAGGAAAGGGGTATGGAGGGGAAGAAAGGGAAGGGAAGACAGAAGAAAGGAAGGAAGGAAAAGGAAGGGAAGGGAAGGAAGGAAGGAAGGAAGAGAAAGAAAGAAAGAAAGAAAGAAAGAAAGAAAGAAAGAAAGAAAGAAAGAAAGAAAGAAAGAAAGAAAGAAAACAAACATCAGGGCATTTTTTGCTACAACTGTCATTCAGAGTCTGACCCCCAGGCTGCCCCATCTTCTTGGCTTTTCATTGTAATTTTTAACTTTTTATTCTATTGTAATTCTTTTTGATGGTTTATTTTTTATTATAAGCTGCTCAGAGTCGCTCTATTAGTGAGATGGGCAGCAGAGAAATCCAACAAACAAACAAACAAACTCCAAATGGGTTCAAATGTGAATCTTTTTAATGGCTGATTTATGCTGGGCATTTCTGACAGTAGAAATGTTTATTTCGAAGCTGACAGTTGAAACCCGGATCGTTCCCATCCGTCTTGGCAGGTATGAGTCTAAAAGGTATAATTTCTGTATTAGCATATGTTTTGTTACTACGGCGTTTGTTTATGGGAGAGAAATTATGGAAGGAAAATTAATGTAGCGTGCACTTTCATATGATTTTTTTTTCTTAACACGGTTATGGGCTGGCTTGTATAAAATATATTCCTCTATCAAAATGCAGATGCTGATTTCATTAATACAATTAACCCAATACAAGCCAATACTAGGACCGTGATGGCGAACCTATGGCACGCGTGCCACAGGTAGCACGTGGAGCCATATCGGAGGGCACGCGAGGCGTTGCCCTGTCAGCTCCATGGGCAAACCGGAAGTTCGGAAAAACGCACTTCCGGTTTGCCGTTGTGCTGTTTTTCGCACTCCGGAGGGTTCAGGGAAGCTTCCTGAAGCCCCGGAATGCAAAAAACGATGAAACGGGCAAACCGGAAGTTCGGAAAACGCACTTCCGGTTTGCCATTGGGCTGTTTTTAGCACTCCGGAGGGTTCAGGGAAGCTTCCTGAAGCCCCGGAATGCAAAAAACGACGCAATGGGCAAACCTGAAGTGCGTTTTCCGAACTTCCAGTTTGCCCGTTTCGTCGTTTTTTACCGTCCCAGGCTTTGGTAAGGCCTTTGCGCGGGGGTGGGGGTGTGTGCATATGCGCATGGGGCAGCATGGGGGGTTGTGCGCATGCGTGGGGATTAGGGAATGGGTGTGGGCACGTGTGCACGCGCTAGCGCCTGCACTTCCCCCCCCCTTTGGCACGCGAACCAAAAAAGGTTCGCCATCACTGTCCTAGGAGTTGAATCATTTCCATATATCAGGGTTAAGGGAGAAATTAGAAACTAGCAAACCTGTCAGTACAATTTTGCCTCATCTAACAAGGTAAAAAGTTGCTAGTTGTCTGGAAAGAAGTCAAAACCAATCGCGACGGCTTTTTAGTTCTTCTTAAATAAAATGGACAGGTACAGATAGTCCCTGACTTACAACAGTTCTTTTAGTGACCATTCGGAGTTATAACGGCACTGAAAAACAAGTGAGTTGCGATCATTTTTCACAATTACAACCGCTGCAGCTTCCCTTTGGTCACGTGATCAATATTCGGATGCTTGGCAAATTCTCATATTTATGACGGTTGCAGTGTCCTGGAGTCATGTGATCACCTTTTGTGACTTCCCGACAATGGTCGTAAGTCGAGGACTACCTATATGATTAGGAAATTCCTCCGAATAATCAAATTTCTAACCGCTTAGAAATACTTCCTAACAATTAGGAAATACCTCCGAATAATCTAATTTCTAATCATACAGGTGGTATGATTCTCTGAACCAGAGAAGAGTTTCAGTCCATTAGTTTTGAACTTGAACTTTGTGGCAACTGCAAAAAAAAGTTTAGTCTCTCCTTTGTGTGACGAATCCTTAAATATCTGAAGATTGTCGTCGAATATCTTCTCAGCTTTCCGTTTTGTGGACTCGAACCTCTGTAGTCTCGAACCATTCTCCATAGGATTTGGTCTTCTGTATTTTCACCATAGCAATAGCAATAGCACTTAGACTTATATACCGCTTCATAGTGCTTTACAGCACTCTCTAAGCGGTTTACAGAGTTCAGCCTCTTGCCCCCAACAATCTGGGTCCTCATTTTACCCACCTCGGAAGGATGGAAGGCTGAGTCAACCTTGAGCCGGTGAGATTTGAACAGCTGAACTGCTGAACTAGTAGTAGCCAGCAGTGCTGCATTTAACCACTGCACCATCTTGGTAACCAAACTGAGAATCCAATCATTTTTAACCGATTATACTGTAATTTAAGGGGGCACGATAGCTCAGCGATGGAACACATTGTGGTTGACAATTGGAAAGCTGATAGTTGAGGTTGGAGACCCAGGCGCCGTGTGGCAGGGTGAGTTCCTGCTTTTGCTTCAACTCTTGCTCACCTAGGAGTTCGAAAGCATGCAAATGCGAGTAGATAAATAGGTACCACTTCATTGGGAAGGTAACAGTGTTCCGTGTATAGTCATATGGGCCACATGACCACGGAAGTGTCTTCGGACGATGCTGGCTCCCTTGGCTAAGAAATAAATAAAATAGAATAACAGAATTGGAAGGGATCTTGGAGGTCTTCTAGTCCAACCCCCTGCTTAGGCAGGAAACCCTACACCACTTCAGACAAATGGTTATCAATATCTTCTTAAAAACTTCCAGTGTTGGAGCATTCACAACTTCCAGAAGCAAGTTGTTCCACTGATTAAATTGTCCTAACTGTCGGGAAATTTCTCCTTAGTTCTAAGTTGCTTCTCTCCTTGATTAGTTTCCACCTATTGCTTCTTGACCTACCCTCAGGTGCTTTGGAGAATAGCTTGACTCCCTCTTCTTTGTGGCATCCCCTGAGGTATTGGAACACTGCTATCATGTCTCCTCTGGTCCTTCTCTTCACTAGACTAGCCATGCCAAGTTCCTGTAACCATTCTTACGTTTTAGCCTCCAGTCCCCTAATAATCTTCTCTGCACTCTTTCTAGAGTCTCAACATCTTTTTTACATCGTGGTGACCAAAACTGGATGCAGTATTCCAAGTGTGCCCTTACCAAAGGCATTGTTGTTGTTGTTGTTAGTTGCAAAGTTGTGTCCGACCCATCGCGACCTCATGGACAACATTCCTCCAGGCCTTCCTGTCCTCTACCATCCCCCGGAGTCCATTTAAGCTCAGGCCGACTGCTTCAGTGACTCCATCCAGCCACCAAATTCTCTGTCGTCCCCTTCTTCTTTTGCCCTCAATCTTTCCCAGCATTAGGCTCTTCTCCAGTGAGTCCTTCCTTCTCATTAGGTGGCCAAAGTATTTGAGCTTCATCTTCAGGATCTGGCCTTCTAAAGAGCAGTCAGGGTTGATCTCCTCTAGGACTGACCGGTTGGATCGCCTTGCAGTCCAAGGGACTCGCAGGAGTCTTCTCCAGCACCATAGTTCAAAGGCCTCAATTATTTGGCGCTGCTTCAAACAGTTACTAAATGAACTTTTGTAAATCGAGAACTACCTGTAGATAAAGGTCTCCTCTGACACTTATTCTAATTCATTAATTAATTGATAGTTTATCACGATTCTCCCTATCAATGTGTTTTGGTATGGAACATATGTACTTATTGGGGTAAAATCCAGCAGGTTCTGACAGGTAGCAGAAATTTTGAGTAGTTTGGAGAACCGGCAAATACCACCTCTGGCTGGCCGCAGAGTGGGATGGGAATGGAGATTTTTCAATATCCTTCCCCCAGGAGTGGGGAGGGAATGGAGATTTGGGAGTATCCTTCCCCTGCCACGCCCACCAAGCCATGCCCACCAAGCCACACCATGCCCACCAAGCCATGCCCACAGAACCGGTAGGGAAAAAAAATTGAATTTCACCCTGCTACGTATGAGTCACTGCACACTTTATCTCAAACATACTTGAAAGCAGAAATAATATCCAATTGTTGTAAAAGTTTTTAGAGCACAGTATTTGTCCAGGCCTTGTCCTCTATTCCCAATATTTTTGCCTTGTGCAATTCAGTAAACATTCTGTATCAAATGCGTAAAGGAATTGAAATTCCCAGTTTGCACTTATTAAAGTATTACATCATTCCGATGGAGGCCTTCTTGCATATGTACTCAAAGGTTCCTCCGCTTTATGTTCCATTAAAAAAAAATCTTCATGAAATATCAAGTAATGCAATTTATATGTTGGTTTTATTTCTTCGTTTAAAACATTTATATAGCTGTCCATCTTCTAACCAACTCTGGGCACCTTCCGCACACAAGTTAAAACAACATGCAAAACTGTATTAAAACTATAAAACAAAACATATTAGAAACATTAAAAATAATAATAATAATAACAACAACAAATCCTGGTGCCAAGTCAAATTTCTGATCATCTAATCTAATTTTATCCCAGCACTTGGGGGAAAATCCAGGTCTTCAAAGGTTCACAGAAAGCTAGAAGAGTGGAGGCCTGCCAAATAGCAATAGCAATAGCACTTAGACTTATATACCGCTTCATAGTGCTTTACAGCCCTCTCTAAGCGGATTACAGAGTTCAGAATATTGCCCCCAACAATCTGGGTCCTCATTTTACCCACCTCGGAAGGATGGAAGGCTGAGTCAACCTTGAGCCGGTGAGATTTGAACAGCTGAACTGCTGAACTAGCAATAGCCTGCAGTGCTGCATTTAACCACTGCACCATCTCGGCTCTTCATGTGGCAAAGAGTTCCATAGGGCAGAGGCTGGCACGGAGAAGGTACCCTTTCTGGCTCCCATCAGATGGCAATAGTTAGAGGAAGGGGCTAGGACAGAGGTGGGTTCCTGCCGGTTCGGGCTGGTTCTATAGAACCGGTAGCAGGAGTTTTCCCCCGCTCGCTGAACTGGCAGCAATGGCCGGCTGGCCACGCCCCTGAACTGGCTCTCTTGGCGGTGCCATAGGTGGCGCCATCTTGTTTTTCGCTTCTGCGCACGTGCAGAAGCTGTTTTTTTAGTACTGCACATGCACGTGCCCGTGCAGCATCCCCGTACGATGTGCAATGCGCACGCGCCCACGCGGCACGTGAGGAAGCGAACCGGCAGCGAGGTAAGTCAGAACCCACCCCTGGGCTAGGAACATGCCCACCTTGTCTGACCTGGTAGGATGAGTAGATGTCCTTAAAGAAAGGTGGTCCTTCAAATAACCTGGCCCTGTGCCATATAGGGCTTTAAGAGTGAGGACCTTGAATCGCACCTGGAAAGAAACTGGAAGCCAACACATTTCACACAATAGAGTTGTGTTACATGGGCAAACCCAGGGGCTCCGTTTTTGTATGCGCTGTTGCATTCTGGACTAGTGGAAGTTTCTGGGTAGTCTTCAAGGGCAGCCCCATGCAGTGCGTATTGCAGTAATCCAAAGGGGAGATGAACCAAGGCATGAATGGACAGTGAGCAAGGCCTCTTGGTCCAGGAAAAGGTGCCATTGGTGTACTAGACAAATTCGTGCAAAGGTTAACAAATTTAACGTTACCCACGGCTGCCACCTGCTCCTTGAGCCACGAATCCAGGAAGACCCTCAAACTGACACCCAGATTAGTACGGGGGAAGTGCCACCCCATCCAGACTCAGAAATCTGGATCTGGAGTGGGGAGCAGAAGGGCAAAAACCCATAGCCACTCCATCTTGCCAGGGTTGAGTTGAAGTTGGTTCCTCCCTCATTGGACATATTATTATGTATTTGCATTAAAAATATTCTGCAGAGCAATTATATGTGCAGAATGTATCTAGGTATGGTGTTATAAACTGCCCAGAGTCACTTAGGTGAAAGTGGTAGTATAGAAATTTGATCAATAAAAATAAATATATGTCTGTCTATCTGTCCGTCTCCTCTATAATCTATCTTCTCTTTTCTCTGTTTTTCTCTATTCTCTTTCTTTCTCTCTCTTCTATGTTATCTCTCTCTCTCGCACACACATCTATCTATCTATCTATCTATCTATCTATCTATCTATCTATCTATCTATCTATCTATCTATCTATCTATCTATCTATCTATCTATCTATCTATCTATCTATCTCTATCTCTATCTCTATCTATCATCTATCTATCTATCTATCTATCTATCTATCTATCTATCTATCTATCTATCTATCATCTATCTATCTATCTAATGTAATCTACTCTACTCTACTCTACTCTACTCTACTCTACTCTACTCTACTCTAATCTAATCTAATCTCTACCACCCATCTTTCTCTCCCCCCCATTTTGTTATCTATCATCTATCTGTCATGTATCTATCTATCTATCTATCTATCCATCATCTACCTATCTATCATCTGTCTCTCTATCTATTCCCACTCACTCACACACACACACACACACACACCACAGGTGTAAGCAGTTTTTATTAAGGCTTCTGAGCCTGAATTGCCATAAGAGCCATAAGCGCACCAACGTGCCTACCGTCCCTGTCCTACTGTACCCATTTGTATGTACCCATTTTATGTGTTTATGGCTATGTTTTGCTTCTTTATATTCATTTATTTGTGCCATTTTTAATGTGTCCTTTCCTTGCACTTGTTGATAAACAAACAAACAAACAAACAAACAAACAAACAAACAAACAGGTATTTCCCAGCAATTCCCTGTTCCATCACCAGCTCAACTCCAAGGAGTTCCACAGGATACTCAAATGAAGCCAACACTAATCCTCAAGGCAAAGTCCAGTCCAGTCCAGTCCAGTCCAGTCCAGTCCAGTCCAGTCCAGGCAAGGCAAGGCAAGGCAAGGCAAGGCAAACAGCTGAAGAGCCACGATCCAAACTTCAAGGCAAGAACACACAGCAAGACAACCAACAGGTCATTCCAGGAATTGTCTCCATTGGTCTGCTGAGCTAAATAGACAACTTCTGGTGCAGCCCATCAAGAAGGGCGAGGCTGCCTCCTTGTGAGTAATCTGGCTGACCTTCTCTGCTGCTATCTTTTCTCAGCCCTACATGTCCTTAGATCAGGTGCAGAAGGCAGTTCCTCTTCCTCATCACTTTCCCCACCTGAAGACTCTGGGCTGTTCTGCTGCAGTTGGGCTTCAGCCAAATCTCTCTCAGATGGCTGCTTGGAGCCATTGACCAACTCCCCTCCAGATGTGCCTGGGACCAGTTCATCTTCCTCAGAGGTGACATCTGGAGAGTTATCTGGGGAAATGTCTAGGGGAGTCATCACACTGCCTACCTGCCTGCCTGCCTATCATCTATTTATCATCTATCATCTACCTGTCTATCATCTCTGTCTGTCTGTCTCTGTCTGTCTCTGTCTGTCTCTGTCTCTGTCTCTGTCTCTCTCTCTCTCTCTCTCTGTGTGTCTCTCTGTCTCTCTCTCCCTCCCTCCCTCCCTCTCCCTCTCCCTCTCCCTCTCTCTCTCCCCAAATTTTTATTGCATCCACATTATGGAAAACGAATATTTTTATAATAATGTCACTGTGTACATCTTAGCAAACTAAAATGTATACAATGACATTATACACTACAGAAACACCTGTATGTAGTGATAACTGATACAATTGGGTTATGATCTGATACATGAATTGTCCTGACTTTATATGTATTTCTCCTTTCAACTAATGTTTAAGATTGGTAAAAACAGTTTAATCAAGGCCAAATTTTTAAAGGGGAAAGGGGAAGAATACGTACATTCTTCTTGTGAATAATTTAAGAGTTGCTGTGTCTCCAACAAATTAAACTCTGATATCTAAGTTTGCAATACTTTCCATGTATGAGAATTAAATTAAGGGGAAGGAGGAGGATGTATTATGTTATAGTAAGGTATCTAAAAGTTGATTAAAATCTTCAGCCGTAATTATCTGATCCACAGGCAAAGTAAAAAGAGTTTCAAAAACCTGCATAATATACCTGGATAATCCTTACTAGAGCTCTTATAATTAATAAGTGCAGCTCATTTATTAAGGCATTTAATCAGCCACTATTAAAAATAAAATATCATTCTGTATTACTTCTTGTTCGACTACAGAATTTTGCATACTAGTTAATCAAATTCACATATGTGCTTCTTGTAAAAACGAATATCAGGTTTTAATTTGCCCAGTTTGGAAGTATCTGATTCTCCTTGGAAATACATATAGGACCCTTGATATTCCCAACAAAGTAAAATCAAACCCCCAAACCCTAATAAAGATTTCAGATTACCAGTAGATTACTTGAAATGGGCTATAAGTAGGAGAACTTTGAACTAGTGGTGATTCACTTAACAAACGTGGCAGGAAAATGGGGCAAAACTCACTTAGACAGGGGTGAAATGCTACTAGTTTGGCCCGGTTTGGGTTTACCGGTAGTGGCCGCCACTGGTGGTTCAGAGAACTGGTAGCAGCAGCAGCACAAGGCTCCGCCCACCTGCCCGGACGTCACCATTTTCTTGTTTTTAACCCTCTGCACATGCAGAAAGCTTTCTGCGCTTGCGCCGAGGGTGAAAAAGCACGCGCTCCCAAACTGGTAGGGAAGGTAAGTAGATTTAACCACTGCTTAGCAACCTAAATTTTGGGTTCAATTGTGGTCATAAGTTGAAGACTAACTGTGTATCTGGAGGCCAATATTGAGCCACGGCGGTGCAGTGGTTAGAGTGCAGTATTGCAGTCTACTTCTGCTGACTGCCGGCTGCCAGCAATTTGGCAGTTCGAATCTCACCAGGTTCATGGTTGGCTCAGCCTTCCGTCCTTCCGAGGTGGGTCAAATGAGGACCCAGATTGTTGGGGGCAAGAGGCTGACTCTGTAAACCGCTTAGAGAGGGCTGTAAAGCACCGTAAAGCAGTACATAAGTCTATTGCTCCTTCCTTCCTTCCTTCCTTCCTTCCTTCCTTCCTTCCTTCCTTCCTTCCTTCCTTCCTTCCTTCCTTCCTTCCCTATGCAAAATGGTCAGAATGCATTATTGCATGCTAATTCTGCCCCACTGCCAGCAGTTCGATCCTGACTGGCTCAAGGTTGACTCAGCCTTCCATCCTTCCGAGGTGGGTAAAATGAGGACCCAGATTGTTGGGGGCAAGAGGCTGACTCTGTAAACCGCTTAGAGAGGGCTGTAAAGCACTGTAAAGCAGTATATAAGTCTAAGTGCTATTGCTATTGCTACTTACATACGACAAGGAAAAATATGATTTTTTTTAGCTGACATTGATTTCAAAGTAGTAAAAAAAAAAACCAGAAAAGAAATAAGTTACAAGGAAAGAAGAAAGAAAATATCTTTTAAAGAAAGCCCAACTTTTTACAAAAACTGAGGGGAAAAACAACAACCCTCCCCTCTTAAAAAAAAACTCCTTAAAAATAAAAAAAATCTATCCCTAAGTTTGACTTCTGAATAAGGAATACAGAAAAATACAATTTAAGAACACCGGCCTGTCTTCTTTCAAACCAAAATCAGCTTTGTCCATTTTTTTTTCTTTTTTAAAAAAATAGCTAGTACTTTAATTCAGAACAATTATAAACCAATGCAAAAACATGCACAAAATTTTTCATCTCGACCATCTGAATGTGTTTTTTTTTAAAAAAAATACCTCGACCTTGTTGGTTTCAGTATGCAGGGATAAACAAATAACATGTATCTGGGAAAGAAAAAAAAACGAGTATTTAATTCCTTTTTATCCAGCCACTAGATGGGTTTTAATGAGCACTTCTGCTTCTGAACGTCTATCGTGGCAGATCTGGAAACATGATTATCAGAAAAGCACCAATTCCAGAGATGGAAGATATATCAGAGGTCATCTTAACCAGTAATTTGCAGATGACTCTTCTAAAGCAACCCTGACACATGATTATAGAGCCCCTGTCTGAAGATCTCCTTGGAAGGTTCCTACTAGCTATGATTAATGAGGAATAAATATGGAAATAGAAAACAGCAGACTAAAGAACCTTGCTTTAAGCTTACACATAGGTAGCCATGAACAAACCTTATGCATGTACAAATGTAATAATTGTTTCTGTATTGATTTTTTTTACTGTTTATTAGCTGCCCAGAGTTGGCTTATCAGGGAGAGGAGCAGCATACAAATTAAACCCAGTATCAGTCTAATGAAAAGAAGGACCAGGGGTGACATGATAGCAGTATTCCAATATTTGAGGGGCTGCCACAAAGAAGAGGGGGTCAACCTATTTTCCAAAGCACCTAAAGGCAGGATAAGAAGCAACGGATGGAAGCTAATTAAGGAGAGAACCAACCTAGAACTAAGGAGAAATTTCCTGACGGTGAGAACAAATAACCAGTGGAAAGACTTGGCTCCAAAAGTCGTGGGTTCTCCATCACTGGAGGCTTTTAAGAAGAAACTGGATAGCCTTTTATCCAGAACAGTATAGGCAGGAGTGGGTTCCACTTATCTTCCCTACCGGTTTGCATCACGCAAATGACCCTCTGTGTATGCGCAGAAGCCTCTCCATGCGCATGGAGAACCAGTTTGGGGGCGTGAACAGCCGGCCATTGCTGCCGGTTCGGCGAGCAGGTAGAAATTTCCGCCACTGGTACGTGAGAACCGGTCCGAACTGGCAGCAACCCACCAATGAGTATAGGGCAGTAATGGCGAACCTATGGCACATGTAGTCATATCTGAGGGCACTTGAAGCGTTGCCCTATGTCAGCTCCAGTGCGCATGTGCCTGCTGGCCAGCTGATTTTCGGCCTTCTTTTTGGCCATTTTCGCTCTCCCCAGGCTTCAAGAAAGCCTCCTGAACCCTGGGGACAGCGAAAAACGGCCCAACGGGCCTACCAGAAGTCCGGAGGCTTCAGTGAGGCCTGTGTGCATGCGGGGGGGGCAACGTGTATGTGTGTGTGTGTGTGCGCGCGCGCACATGCACGGGGAAGCACAGGGTTGTGTGCATGCGCAGGGAGGCGATCATTGCATTATGGGTGTGGGCACGCGCGCGCATGCTATTGCGCACGCACCCTTTTGGCACCCGATCCAAAAAAGGTTCCCCATCACTGATATAGTGTCTCCTGCTTCTGCAGGAGGTTGGACTAGAAGACCTCAAATTTCCCTTCCAACTCTGTTAATTCTGTTGTTATTCTGTTTAGGTAGGTAGGTAGGTAAGTAAGTAAGAAAGCAAGTAAGTAAGTAAATATTAGTCAGAAGTCCAGATTGTAATGAAGGGTTGGTTGGCATTTTGTTAACCAGGTTATTTTTATTCCTTATTCTTTTTCTTTGCAACTACCATTGACTTACTAACCTTGGCACTCTTCAAATTTCCCGCAGTTCGACATTTTGTTAATTGCATCTGCCTTTATCTTTATGCCTTGTTCTTACTGTTCCCAGATGTTAAATTGCAATCTCCGTAACCTTTATAACCTCAGTCAGATGTTTCTCATCTTCATATTGGTGATGCCATCGGTTGGGCTCCAAGCAAATTTATAGGGCATCAGGTTCTCTCCAAATCTGTTCAGATCATTAACAACAGACGGATCCCTTCAGATCGTTAACAATGGATACACTTTGGTCTTTTTTTTTATTTTTACAGATTTCCAATTATTTGATTGTCATTTTCGCTCATGAGCCTTGATTAAGAAGCAGATTATTCTTGGCACCGTTAGGAAAAGGAAGACGATAGCAGACATGATGCAGCTGGAGATCATATTAATAATAAAAGAAGAAAAATTCTCAGAGAAAGAAGAAATTCATTTGCCACATTGAAACCATTGACACTACAATACCCTAGACCCGTGATGGCGAACCTATGGCACGCGTGCCACAGGTGGCACATGGAGCCATATCTGCCGGCATGCAAGCTGTTGCCCTAGCTCAGCTCCAGCGCGCATGTGCGTGCCGGCCAGCTGATTTTCGGTTTGCATGGAGGCTCTGGGAAGGCGTTTTTGGCTTCCGGAAGGCCTCCGGTGGGGTGAGGGAGGCCGTTTTTGCCCTCCCCAGGCTCCAGGAAAGCCTCTGGTTCCTGGGGAGGACGAAAAATGTGCCTACTGGGCCCACCGGAATTCAGAAAATGGGGGAGCGGGGGAGTCATGCACGCATGCGGGGCAGCGTGAGGGGGTCGTGCGCGCATGCGCAGGGGTGCATGGTGCATGGGGGCATTGAATTATGGGTGTGGGCACACATGCATGTGCGAGAGCATGCACGTGCACACTTTTGGCACCCGAGGAAAAAAAGGTTTGCCATCACTGCCCTAGACCCTTCTCTTTAACAACTTTACAGTAAATTGTAGAATCAAAAGGGCTGGAAGGGAGCTTGGAGGTCTTCTAGTCCAACTCTTCATCCGAAGCAGGATTCCTTATACTCACCTGGACAAGTCACTATACAATCTTTTCTTGCAAACCTCCAGTGATGGAGCGCCCATAACTCTGGAAGGCAAGCTGTTCCATTAATTAATGGCTCTCACTGTCAGGAAATTCTTCCTTATTTCCAGGTTGGTTCTCCTTCTGATGAGCTTTCTCCCATTGCTTCCTCAAGTGCTTTGGACAGTAAATTGATGCTCTTATCTGTGACAGCTTCTCAATATTGGAAGACTGCCATAATAATAATAATAATAATAATAATAATAATAATAATAATAATAATAATAATAATAATAATAATAATAATAATAATAATAATAATAATAATAATAATAATAATAATAACAACAACAACAACAACAACAACAACTACAACTACAACTACAACAACTACAACAGAGTTGGAAGGGACCTTGGAGGTCTTCTAGTCCAACCCTCTGCCTAGGCAGGAAACCCTACATCACTTCAGACAAATGGTTATCAAACATCTTCTTATCACTCCCCTAGCCTATTTAAGGAATGACGAAGACAGAAAAAGCTCTGCAGGAAACAACTCGTTTGATTGTTTGTTCGTTCATGTGCCTCTTGTTTGGAAAACCTCTGCTCGGCTTATCTGTTTTGGCTTACTTCTGGTGGACTGATTCCAGGCATCTTGCCAACTTCTGTAAGCTTACTGAGATATCCAGGACTTTGCTTTATGACTTTATGGACTTATGCCAGCTGTTAATGCCGCTTAATTAACAGTTGGTTTTTTTTCAAGAAAAGACTGCTTTAAGATTTGTTTGTGTGTGAACACTACTAAGCCAGCTTATTCGTAGTGGTTAATCAATTAAATATAGATTTGAACAAACTGCGTGTGTGCTACGTTTTCTCTGGTCCATAGCTGGGGCAGAACAGTATATGGCATTGTGGCCAATTGTGGTAATTGTGGGAAGCCCCCTCCCCAAGAATGAAATATTTTGAGGAATATTAAGAGGCAGAATATTATATTTCCCCAAAGGGAGAAATGGAGAAACATGCTCTTAAAGACAGAAAGCAGACTCAGTTTTTCTTAATAGCTCCCCACCCCCACAGCAGATATTTTGTGTCCATTAAGAAAGATTGGGCCAGGCTATGTACAAAGCAAAAGACCTTCTGCAGGGTGATGTCTCTGCTTTTTAGTATGCTGTCTAGCTTTGCCATGGCTTTCCTCCCCAGGAGCAAGTGTCTTTTAATTTCTTGGTTGCAGTCCCCGTCTGTGGTGATCTTGGAGCCCAGGAAAATAAAATCTGTCACTACCTCCATTTCTTCCCCACCTATTTGCCAGGAATTGAGAGGGCCTGGTATCACATAGGTTGCTGTGGTTATATATTAAAAAGGTATTTATGAAGTTTGGGATCAACACAAGTCTATCATTTGACAAAAATTAAAACAAATAAATAAAAATACAATAAAGATAACAAATAAGTAAAAAAACAAGTTAATGATCAAACAATTAATAAATAAATTAAAAAGAAAACAAAAATAAATAATTTTTTTTAAAAACAGGGCAGACTCAATGGGCTACTGGGTCTTTTTCTGCCGTGAGTTTTCTGTGTTTCTACATGTCAGCTGATGATGGATAATTCTAAGTGATCCTCTTGCAAATAGATAATAGAAGAATCAAAGATGAGTTTGGGAGAAAATTGTGCAACATTGAGAACGAATTTTACTGAGGAGAAAAGTTATCCTGCTGTTGCCTGACAGGAACGAACGAGCAAGGAACAAGATGAGGGAGTTTAAAATTAAAGCGATTGGGCCATTCGGGGACTCGAGAATGATGATAGTTTTGTGGATAAAGAAAAGAAAAGAAAAAGCTTTATTTATTTCAAAAACAAGGTTTCAGCAAGAGGCAAACAAAAGAAGGAACGGCAAAGGAACGAGTACAGCCCGAAAAGCACGATTGTTCTGAGGTGTTGATGTTGAAACAAAATGAGAGAATTGGTGAAGAAATCAATGAGGACTTGAAGGCAGAACACACTACTTTTTTTTTGTAGTCATAAATGAGAATATTGGAGAAAAATGGATATAGGGGGAAAAAAAGAAACAAGATTTACGTATTTATTAGTTACAATTTTTTTCCATAATACATTTTTATTAGGTTATAAACAGTACAGAGGTGGGTTCCTGCCTGTTTTTGCCAGTGCGGTTAATAGCTGTTGTTCGGTGCAGAGCTGAAGACGCTGCTGCTGTTCGCGGCGTGGGAGCTTTCCCCGCCCGCATGGACGCCGCCGTTTGCGTTCTTTTGCCCTCTGCACATGCAGAATGCTTTGCGCATGCGCAGAGGGCAAAAGAACGCAAATGGCGGCGTCCATGCGGGTGGCGGCAGCGCCCGGGGAAAGCCCCCACGCCTCGAACGGCAGCAGCGTCTTCAGCTCTGCGCTGAACAACAGCTATTAACCGCACCGGCAGGAATCCACCTCTGAAACAGTAGTGGGTTCTAAATCCCGCTTGCACTCATGCGACGCTTCTGCGCATGCGCAGAAGTGTCCCGGGCAGGTGGGTGGAGCGTCCCGGGTGAGTGGAGCCTCCCGCTGCCGCTGCTACCGGTTCACTGAACCGGGCAGAACCGGGAGCAACTCACCGCTGGTTATGAAGTAATATAAAATGCAAAATACAAAACAAAATAAAATAGCAGTGAGAGGGGAGGGGAAAGGGGAGAGCGAGAAGCGAGAAGCGAGGAAAGGTAGGGAAGAGAAAAGAAAGAGAAATAACAGACTCTCTCTCTGTTGCAGTAGAATAGGGCATTAACGTGGAATCACAGCTTTTTGTTTTTCCATAATAATATAAACACGTCATTTGTATTAAGATCTATCAATCTAATCTATAAAACCCCAAGTCCAAGTTACATTCTTTTCCACAGCAAGCACGGAATTCTGAAGCGATTTCCATGTGAAAATTAAAGTCAGAGTAGTTGCCATTTCAGCCAACTCCATCATTCTTAATTAAATTTTTATGCAGCCCATCTCCTCGACAAGGCGACTCTGGGTGGCGTACAAGTGAGAAAACAGTTACAGCTAGTCCTTGACTTACAACAGTTCGTTTAGTGACCGTTTGAAGCTACCACAGCACTGGAAAAGGTGAGTTATGAGCATTTTTCAACACTTACAGCCACAACCGAGCCAGGCAAGACATTGCAACATGGCTGGTTAAGGGAGTTTTGTTCCATTTTACGACCTTGCTTGCCATAGTTGTAACGTGAATCGCTTCAGTCATTAAGTAAGTAACAGCGCTTACTAAGTGAATCTGGCTTCTTCGTCGACTTTTCTTGTCAGAAGGTCGCAAAAGGGGATCACATGATCCTGGGGACACTGCAACCGTCATAAATACGAGCCAGTTGTCAAGTGTTTGCATTTTGATCACATGACCATGGAGATGTTGCAACCTTCATAAGTGTGAAAAATGGCCAAAATTCACTGTTTTCAGTGCCGTTGTAACTTTGAACGGTCACTAAGCAAATTATTGTAAAACAAGGACTGCCTCTGTAAGGAGAGAGGATGGGTTACCTGCTTGGAGCAGAGAGGTAAAAATATATATGTTACAGGCTTGCATTATGTAAGATTCTGTGTGAATTAGAATGCAATATATGGCAGAAGAGAAAAATTGAAGAGAATAAACGGATTGCTAAGATAATGGTTCCCCATTGAAAATGGAGTAAGAAAGGAAGGTGTGAGGCTCTCTTGGCTGATTAATATAAATATGGATGAATGCATAAGGAACGTTGGTCTTGACTTTAACATGTGATGGTTGAGCACCTTAACGTGTAGTCTTGTATGCTGAAAATATTGTTTCATTGGCTGCAAATCCAAATGATTTAGAGCAAATTTTAGATACAACCGGGGGGGACTGCTGGGGGTTCCCATGGGTTCGGGAGAACCTCTAGCTAAGATTCTGTGCAGTTCCGAGAACCGCCAAATCCCACTTCTGGCTGGCCCTGCCCACCCCACCCCACTCCTCCCAGGAGTCACCACACGGCCCATTTTGGATGCAGGTAAGTGCAGGGCGCGCGCAGAGGCTCAGGGAGGGCAAAAACGGGCCAACCGGAAGTTCGGGAAGGCCGGAAACAGGCCCATTTCCAGCCTCCAGAGGGCCTCCGGAGCCTGGGGAAGCTGTTTTCGCCCCTTCGGAGGCTCGAGGGAGGCCATGATGCAGGTGACCAAGTAGGCCGCGCCCACTATGGCCACGCCCACCCAGCAGCTGGGCAGAGAACCCCTTGCTAAAGCTTTTGAAGCCCACCCCTTGATACAACGTCCCATGTAATGAGCACCATGGATCTCAAAATTATGTATAAAAGACTAAGAGGTCTGACAGAGAAAACGGAATGAATAATTCAAAATTATAAGTAAATGGAGAAGAACTAAAGTAGGTAGCTGAATTGCTGCGTACTGTTCTTCCCCTCTTATTCCACAACTACTTTAATAAGTTTTCACAGTCAATATTCAAAGAATGCACTGCAAAAAACAGATTTTGTTTCTTCGTGTTCGATTTGCCAGCTGGTTTTTTTTTTCTGGCTTGAAAATTTGTTTACATGAAGTAGGACAAAATATCCCTTTCTCCTTTCTTCCCTTCCTTTCTCCTAAGAGGCCTGTAAGGGGGCATGCATAAGCGCACCAGTGTGCCTACCGTCCCTGTCCTACTGTTCCCATTTATTCGTACTCATTTCTTATGTATATACCTATACCTGTTTTTTTTAAATTTATTATTTGAGTTGGAAGGGACCTTGTAGGTCATCTAGTCCAACCCCCTGCTCAAGCAGGAGTTCCTACACCATTTGAGAAGATGGCAGTCCAGTCTCCCCTTGAAGGTTGCAAGTGTTGGGGCTCTCACAACCTCCGCTGGCAAGCTGTTCCACTGGTTGATCGCTCTCACCATCAGAAAGTTTCTCCTCACTTCCAGGTTGAATCTCTCCTTGGTCAGCTTCCATCCGTTATTCCTTGTTTGGCTTTCTGGTGCCATAGAGAACAGCCTGACCCCCTCTTCTCTGTGGCATCCCCTCAAGTATTGGAACACTGCTATCATGTCTAAGGTGACCAGATGTCCCGCTTTTGGCGGGACAGACACGCTTTTCAAGCGTGTGTCCCGCGTCCTGCATTCTTTCCAAAAAGTCCCGCTTTTTTGGAAAGAATGCCAAAACAGCGGGACGTCTGGTCACCTTAGCCGGGAAGCACAAAAGAGAGGTACCAGAAGCAAGTCGGGCAAAGCGTAATTTCAGCGAGGCGGCTGCCTGCTGGGGAGAGGGGGAAGGGGGGCTGCTCCTCCTCTCCTTCCCCCGGCCCATCCCTAGCCCCACCCTCAGAGGCGCCGCTGCTGTTGGGATGCGGGTGGAGGGGTGAGGGACGAGGAGCCGTCGCTGGTTTGAGCTCACGAGCGGCCCCTCCGGTGG
Source organism: Diadophis punctatus similis (assembly GCA_023053685.1). Lineage (NCBI taxonomy): Eukaryota > Metazoa > Chordata > Lepidosauria > Squamata > Dipsadidae > Diadophis > Diadophis punctatus. Next base: position 493,957 of record JALIGW010000101.1, read on the forward strand.
TGCAAACAGTCCTTCCTCATCCCCCTCCCCTTCCTTCCCCCCATCGCCTCGCTGCCACCGTTGCCCTGGGCCCAGGCGGGCGACCGGGAGACCGCGGTGCTTGGATGCCTGGAGCTCGCGACAGGTAAGCTGCCGGCTGCCTCCTTTCCCCGTCTCCCGCCTCCCGTTCGTCGCTTGCCAGCCCGGCCCCAGGGCAGCTCCCAAAGGGGAGGCGGGCTCCCGAAGGGCTGCCGGCTCCCGAAGGGGAGGCGGGAGGCGAGGAAAGACCTCCCCCCCCAACCTGGACGCCGACATTTGCTGTGTTTTGCCCTCTGCGCATGCGCGGCGTTCTGCGCATGCGCAGAGGGCAAAACTCAAATGGCGGCGCCCAGGCGGGCCCGTCCCCCCGTCCCGCTTAAAAAAAAAATCTGGTCACTTTAATCATGTCACCCCTGGTCCTTCTCTTCGCCAGACTGGCCAAGCTCAGTTCCTGCAACCGCTCTTTGTATGTTTTATTTTCCAGACCCTTTATCATCCTGGTTGCTCTCTTCTGCACTTTCTCTAGGGTTTCAATGTCTTTTTTGTAGTGTGGTGACCAAAACTGGATGCAGTACTCTAGGTGTGGTCTGACCAAGGCTTTATATTTATATGTTTATATGTTATGTTCATACTTATACTTGCCTTCTCATACATGATTGACAAACTAAATAAACTAAACTAAACTAATGTAGCAGGCTAAATTATGTTGCCACCAGGAAAGTGGAGATGCTGTGATTTATTTGGTTCTGGAAATAAATCCAATCTCAGATGCTTCTACTCCAATGCTGAGCGTATGGGGAACAAAGAGGGAGAAATTAAAAACGTTAACACAGAAGGACTAGGCGGCTGGAGGCTAAAACATACACAATTAGGGGGCTGAAGGCTAAAACATAAGAAGAACAGTTACAGGAATTGGGTACTGTATGTCTAGTCTAATGAAAAGAAGGATTAGGGGTGACGTGACAACAGCCTTCTGATATTTGAGGGGCTGCCACAAAGACAAGGGGGGTCAATCTATTTTCCAAAGCACCAAAAGGCAAGACAAGAAACAATGGATGGAAACTAACCAAGGAGAGAAGCAACCTAGAACAAAGGAGAAATTTCCTAATAGTAAGAGAAATCAACCAATGGAACAGCTTGCATTCAGAAGATATGGGTGCTCCATCACTAGAGAATTTCAAAAACTAGATTGGACAATCATTTGTCCGAAATTGTATAGGGTTTCCTGCCCGAGCAAGGGGTTGGATTAGAAGATCTCCAAGGTCCCTTCCAAGTATGTCCTACATAAGACGTCATAGGCATCATTTTGACAGCACGAGATGCATAATTGGAACATTACTCCAGCATGTTACACTTTGTGACAAAAACAAAATAGACTCAACAGAAAGGGAGAGGACCTTGCCAGTGTGTATAAAGAAAACATACCGTATTTTTCGGAGTATAAGACGCACTTTTTCCCTCCTAAAAGAGGGTGAAAATTTGGGTGCGTCTTATACACCGAATGTAGCCCCGCCCACCCGCCGGCCCCCACCCTTTGGCCTCTGCCTCCCAGCAATTTGCCTTCTTGCAGCAAACAGCCCATTTCAGTTTCAGTTTCAGCTTCAGCACAGCCTGGTTAACACAAGCAGCTGATTTGGATCATCAGCTGTTTCAGGCTGCAGGGATTGCCATGGCCTATTCCACGCGTGCAGAGGCAGATTTTTTTTTTCTTGTGCTAATCAGGCTGTGCTGAAACTGAAACTGAAACGGGCTGTTTGCTGCAAGGAGGCAAATTGCTGGGAGGCAGAGGCAGATTGTTTTTTTTTTCTTGTTTTCCTCCCCAAAAAGGGTAGGTGCGTCTCATGGTCCGGAGCATCTTATCCCCTGAAAAATACAGTAAGTCTTCATAGAAACTCATGAACGATTGTTAAGCAAATCTGGCTTCCCCATTGTTTGTCACAAAGGTCACAGAAGGTGAGCACAGGATCCTGCAACACTGCAACCATCATAAATATGAACCAGTTGTCATGCACTCAAAGAAAGTCACGTGACCATAAGGATGCTGCAATGGTCAGAAGTGTGAAAAATGGTCAAAAGCTATTTTTTTAGTGCATTTGTAACTTTGACTGATTACTAAAACAAGCTGTTGTAATTTGAGGACTACCTGTAATAGGGTTGGAGGTCCTTCTAGTCCCTTGTTCAAGCAGGAGAACTTAGATCATTCTGGACAAATGGCTATCCAGTCTCTTCTTAAAAGCCTCCAATGATGGAGCAGCCACAACGTCTGAAGGCAAGCCGTTCCACTGATTAATTGTTCTCCCTGTCAGGAAATTTCTCTTTAGCTCTAGGTTGGATCTCTCTTTAATGAACTTCCACCTGTTACTTCTTGTCCTACCCTTAGGTGCTTTGGAGAATAGATTGACACCCCCCCCCCCTCTTCTCTGTGATAGCTAGTGGGTCCAGGAGAATGGCACCGAAAAAAGTGACTTATGACTGTTTTTCACACTTACAACCATTGTAGCATCCCCATGGTCACATGATCAAAATTTGGACACTTGGCAACTAGAATGTAGTTATGACCATCACATGATAGGTCACATGATCCCCACATGATAAGCCAAAGGTGCATGGGAATGCTGTTGCCTTCAAACCAAAGTGGTACCTATTTACCTACTCGCATTTGCATGCTTTCGAAATGCTAGGTGGGCAACCTGACTCTTCTCTGTACTTTTTATCTTGATATTGATATCTGTAGGGCATTGCATGCCAAAACAACTAGACAGAGGGACAGTTTCCCCCCCCCCTCATGCAATTTCTCTGCTGAACACATAATTCTCACAATACTGTCTTAGGTCTACTTACCCATGTTGTCTGGCTATAGTGTTATTATTATCCCTCTTATTGGTATTATTATTGGTATTATTAATTATTAATTATTACTATTATTTATTATTATTACTATTACTATTATTACTATTACTATTATTATTACTACTACTATTACTACTACTACTACTACTACTACTACTACTACTACTACTACTACTACTACTACTACTACTACGTTGCTTTGCATGTACACTGAGAGCTTCTGCACTGGAGACAAATTCACACTTGACCAAATAAAGTATTCTATTCTATTCTATTCTATTCTATTCTATTCTATTCTATTCTATTCTATTCTATTCTATTCTATTCTATTCTATTCTATTCTATTCTATTCCATTCCATTCCATTCCATTCCATATATTCTATTCTATTCTATTCTATTCTATTCTATTCTATTCTATTCTATTCTATTCTATTCTATTCTATTCTATTCTATTCCATTCCATATATTCTATTCTATTCTATTCTATTCTATTCTATTCTATTCTATTCTATTCTATTCTATTCTATTCTATTCTATTCCATTCCATTCCATTCCATTCCATATATTCTATTCTATTCTATTCTATTCTATTCTATTCTATTCTATTCTATTCTATTCTATTCCATTCCATTCCATTCCATTCCATTCCATTCCATTCCATTCCATATATTCTATTCTATTCTATTCTATTCTATTCTATTCTATTCTATTCTATTCTATTCTATTCTATTCTATTCTATTCTATTCTATTCTATTCTATTCAATCAAGGACCAGAGAGGTACTAGTACCACTCTATAAAGCCTTGGTCAGACCACACCTAGAGTACTGCATCCAGTTTTGGTCACCACATTACAAAAAAGACATTGAAACCCTAGAGAAAGTGCAGAAGAGAGCAACCAGGATGATAAAGGGTTTGGAAAATAAAACATACAAAGAGCAGTTGTAGGAACTGAGCTTGGCCAGTCTAGCGAAGAGAAGGACCAGGGGTGACATGATAACAGTATTCCAATACTTGAGGGGCTCCCACAAAGAGGAGGGGGTCAGGCTGTTCTCTAGGCACCAGAAAGCCAAACAAGGAATAACGGATGGAAACTGACCAAGGAGAGATTCAACCTGGAAGTGAGGAGAAACTTTCTGACGGTGAGAGCGATCAACCAGTGGAACAGCTTGCCTGCGGAGGTTGTGAGAGCTCCAACACTTGAGACCTTCAAAGGGAGACTGGACTGCCATCTGTCTCAAATGATGTAGGAACTCCTGCTTGAGCAGGGGGTTGGACTAGATGACCTACAAGGTCCCTTCCAACTCTAATAATAAATCTAAAATCTAAAATCTAAAATCTTCCCTTCTCTTCCCTTCCCTTCCCTTCCCTTCCCTTCCCTTCCCTTCCCTTCCATTCCATTCCATTCTGAGATGTGAAACACTTATTTTAAGAACTGTCTTGGGAAAGCAAATAAGAAAAAAAGATATAAAGCTAGAACAGGTGGAAGATGCCAAATGCAGAATCTTATTTTTTTTAATACAAGGCTTATGATGTCTGCCAGATTGACTAGTACAGCTGGCATTCAAATTCTGGTGAGACACACCATATCATGCGGAGTTAAAATATTTGTTGGCTCAGTGCAATTTTTTTAAAAATCTGCTTCTTTTTTTTTTTTGAAAGGTTGGTTGGGAAGGGGGCGAAATAATTCGTCTTTCAAATGCTTCAGTGAAGTCAAAAAATTAACCCACAAATTTACTGTCTTTAGTAACCCTTATTTCTCGGTGTTGTAGAGAGTTCCCTAATACAGGTAGTCCTTGACTTACGACCACAATTGAGCCCAGAATGTACGTTGCTAAGTGAGAAATTTCAGTTTTCTCCCATTTTGCAACTTTTCTTGCCACAGTTGTTAAGTGAATCACTGCATTTGTTAAATTAGTAACATGGTTGTTAAGTGAATCTGGCTTCCCCATTGATTTTGCTGGTCAGAAGGAAACAGTCCAGGTAGCCCTTAGTGACCATTTGAAACTACAACGGCACTGAAAAAAGTGACTTTTGACTGTTTTTCACACTTACGACCATTGCAGCATCCTCGTGGTCACGTGATCAAAATTTGGACGCTTGGCAGCTGACTCATATTTATGACAGTTGTAGGGGCCCAGGGTGGTGTGATTCCTTTTGCAACCTTCTGACAAGTAAAGTCAACGGGGAGTCTTGATTCACTTAACAATGGTGTTTCTAACTTAACAACTTCAGCGATTCACTTAACAACCGTGGGAAGAACGTTCGTAAATGGGGAAAAATTCACTTAACAAATGTCTCATTTAGCAACAAAAATTTTAGGTTCCGTTGTGGCTGTAAGTTGAGGACTAACTGTATGTATAAAGGGGGCGTTGCTCATCTCCGTTTCTAAGCCGAAGAGCCAGCACTGTCTGATGACGATTCCATGGTCATGTGGCCGGCATGACTAAATGTCGAAGGCGCACGGAACGCTGTTACCTTCCCACCAAGGTGGTCCCTATTTTGCTACTTGTGTAGTTACTTTTCTTGTTGGTTGTGTATTATTTTTATCGTGACGATCATAGTGTGCATTCTTTGATTTCTTTCTTGTCATTCTCATCTGTTTAGTTTCAACAACTGGCTTTCCAACGGGAGAATCATTTCGAGTTTGATCAACTCAACGTTGGGTCTTTCAATTAAAGCTTTGAAGAGTTCCACTTCTGGAAATCTGTCTCCTTCTGCAAATTTGATGGAGAACTTTAAAGAGAGAGAGAGAAAGAGGGAGGGAGGGAGGGAGGGAGGGAGGGAGAGAGAGGAGAGAGAGAGAGAGAGAGAGAGAGAGAGAGAGAGAGAGAGAGAGAGAGAGAGAGAGAGAGAGAGAGAGAGAGAGAGAGAGAGAGAGAGAGAGAGAGAGAGAGAGAGTCACGGTGTGAATATTGTCAGTTGTATGTCTATGCAGGGTGATGCACCCCTATTCTAATATTATGGTATATTCCAATACAGGTAGAACACGTGATATGATCTTGTACGCATGTCCACATTCCAGATCTACCATTAATCACTTTTGACTTGGCTCTTGATCGAAATGGTCGTGTTTTCTTAGCAAAGATGTAATTATTCAGGATTTATTGTTTTTGTACCGAAATAAATATTTCTATTAGACTTTTAATCTCGGCTTTATTTCTAACTGTCTGAATTCCAAGCAAAGATCCAAATTGTCTCTATGAGATTTATTCTCATCTCTCTCTCCCTCTCTCCCTCTCTCCCTCTCCCTCTCCCTCTCTCTCTCTCTCTCTCTCTCTCTCTCTCTCTCTCTCCTCTCTCCCTCTCTCCCTCTCCTCTCCCCTCTCTCCCTCTCTCTCTCTCTCCCTCTCTCTCTCACTCCCTCTCTCTCTAGAGAGAGAGAGAGAGAGAGAGAGAGAGAGAGAGAGAGAGAGAGAGAGAGAGAGAGAGAGAGAGAGAGAGAGAGAGAGAGAGAGAGATATCGGAGCTCTACTCGAAACCCTTGTGAATGGGACATGGCTGAAAAGGATTAAAGCTATTTTCTGTAGCTAGATAAATTCTGTCTCTGAAGAGATCCTCTTTCCCTCCAGCAAAAAAAAAAAGATTTAAATAAGCAGGAAAGCTTAGCCAGCTAAATTTCTGTTTGATTCGCAGCATCTGTTAAAGGCACAGGAGCCCTGTTCGGTCAGAAAGAGGAATTGGCACCCCTAAATTAGAAGGAAAACTCTCCAAGATAAAAGTGCTATGCAGAGAACTCTCATTAAAGCCTATTTAGGTGTGCTTTAGGAACATAAATCAGCTGACAAACACATTCAGTTCTTGCAGAGAAAGCACTCCTAAAATTTTATTTTTAAAAAAAAGGAGAGAAAAGAACCTTAAGGCAGCTTAAATTGATTGCTGGCTTCTAGACAAAAGCTAAACATTTTGCAACCAAGACAGAGGGTTTCCTCAGGCAGCCCCTTATCTAAAGATGACTAAGAAAGGTGTTTGGTTCTCAGGTATTCAATCTGCAAATTTTCCCAATGCCTATGTGAACAGGAACACATTTGTAATTTGAAATTCACAAGTCTCCTTAGGGTGTGCAATGCCGTTTGGAAAAAAAAAGAAGAGAAGAAGCATTAAGTACAGGTAGTACTTATGACCTCGACTTACGACCAAAATTGAGCCCAACATTTCTGTGGCTAAGCAGGAGAGTTGCTCAGTGAGGTTTGCCCCGTTTTATGACCTTTCTTGCCGCCGCCGTTGAGTGAATCACTGCAATTGTTAACTTCAGAAACACGGTTGTTAAGTGAATTCCCCATGGAGTTGGCTTGTCAGAAGCTCACGAAACGTGATCACATGACCCCCCAGGATACTGCAACCGTCATAAGTACATGCCAGTTGCCAAGAGTCCGAATTTTGATAACGTGACCAGGGGGATGCCGCAAGAGTTGTAAGTGTGAAAAATGTTATAAGTCACTTTTTTTTTCAATGCCTTTGGAACTACGAATGGTCATTAAATGGAAGGTTGTAAGTTGAGGACTACCTGCACCTATAATAATACACATGCGAAGAATTTGGGCTCTGAATGTGTTAGAATCCGCATGCATTTGTCATAATCATAATAATGGATTGATTTTCCCGTATTGTATTGTATTATTGTATTGTATTGTATTGTATTGTATTGTATTGTATTGTATTGTATTGTATTGTATTGTATTGTATTGTATTGTATTGTATTGTATTGTATTGTATTGTATTGTATTATTGTATTGTGTTGTGTATTGTGTATGTGTATTGTGTATTGTATTGTATTGTATATTAACTGCCTTAATGAAATGAGTTTCCACACTTTTGATCCTTGTTTGTAGAAGTTGCCAATGAGAGATAGGAAACTTGTTTTGCAATAGGCCTGATTCATCGGTAGTCATAGCAGCTGAAGTCTGAGTATTCAGATCTGCAAATCAGGCTTTTAGTAATTAAAATAAAAATCTTTAGCAATGTTGCCACTGTGGTACAAGAAGGGCCTATAAGCCCCAGCACTAACTGTTCTGACATGTTCAGCTGATCCTAAAGAGAGTAATCATTATTTCATTACTCTCTATAAAATCCAGTTTTTCAGAGCTTATATTCAATCTATGTTACATGTCTTAAATGTGAGAACTAGGGCTTATGCTTCTGGCTTGGATCCTGATTTTCCACCTGGGAAGGGAGGGAGGGAGGGAGGGAGGAGGGAAGGAAGGAAGGAAGGAAGGAAGGAAGGAAGGAAGGAGGGAGGGAGGGAGGGAGG
>JALIGW010000101.1:502175-554675 GCA_023053685.1 Diadophis punctatus similis
ATCTATGTTACATGTCTTAAATGTGAGAACTAGGGCTTATGCTTCTGGCTTGGATCCTGATTTTCCACCTGGGAGGAGGGAGGAGGAGGAGGAGGAAGGAAGGAAGGAGGAGGGAGGGAGGGAGGGAGGGAAAGGAAAGAAAGAAAGAAGGATGGAAGGAAGGAAGGAAGAAAGGAAGGAAGGAAGGAAGGAAGGAAGAGGAGAAGAAGAGGGAAGGAAGTAAGAGGGAGGGAGGGAGGAGTGAAGGAAGGCAGAGGGAGAAAGGAAAGAGGGAGGGGAGAAAGGAGAAAGAAAGAAGGAGGAAGGAAGGAAGGAAGGAGGGAGGGAGGGAGGGAGGGAGGGAGGGAGAAAGGAAATAAGAGGGAGGGAGGAAGGAGTGAAGGAAGGCAGAGGGAGGAAGGAAAGAGACAGGGAAGAAAGAAAGAAAGAAAGAAAGAAAGAAAGAAGAAAGAAAGAAAGAAGAAAGAAAGAAGAAAGAAAGAAAGAAAGAGGAAGGATGGAAGGAAGGAAGGAAGGAAAGAAAGAAAGAAAGAAAGAAAGAAGGAGGAAGGAAAGAAGGAAGGAAGGAAGGAAGGAAGAAGGGAGAAAGGAAGTAAGAGGGAGGGAGGAGTGAAGGAAGGCAGAGGGAGAAAGGAAAGAGGGAGGGGAGAAAGAAAGAAGGAGAAAGGAAGGAAGGAAGGAAGGAGGGAGGGAGGGAGCGAGAAAGGAAATAAGAGGGAGGGAGGAAGGAGTGAAGGAAGGCAGAGGGAGGAAGGAAAGAGACAGGGAAGAAAGGAAGAAAGAAAGAAAGAAAGAAAGAAAGAAAGAAAGAGAGAGAGAGAGAGAGAAAGAAAGAAAAAAAGAAAGAAAGAAAGAAAGAAAGAAAGAAAGAAAGAAAGAAAGAAAGAAAGAAAGAAAGAAAGAAAGAGGAGGGATGGAAGGAAGGAAGGAAGGAAAGAAAGAAAGAAAGAAAGAAAGAAAGAAAGAAGGAGGAAGGAAGGAAGGAAAGAAAGAAAGAAAGAAAGAAAGAAAGAAGGAGGAAGGAAGGAAGGAAAGAAAGAAGGAAAGAAAGAAAGAAAGAAGGAAGAAGGAGGAAGGAAGGAAGGAAAGAAAGAAAGAAAGAAAGAAAGAAAGAAAGAAAGAAAGAAAGAAAGAAAGAAAGAAAGAAAGAAAGAAAAAGAAAGGCAGAGGGAGGAAGGAAAGAGGGAGGAAGGAGGGAGGGAAGGAAGGAAGGAAAAGTATCAAATGTCTTAGAGAAATCCACCAAATCTGGTAAGTGATCATTCAGTCCATCCTGGAACATTCCTACTAAGATAGCAATACCACTTAGACTTATATTCCGCTTCACAGTGCTTCACATCCCTCTCTAAGCGGTTTACAGAATCAGCCTCTTGTCCCCAACACAATCTGGGTCCTCATTTTATCAACCTTGGAAGGATGGAAGGCTGAGTCAACCCTGAGCCGGTGAGAATCGAACTGCCAAATTTCTGGCAGCCGTCAGCAGAAGTAGCCTGCAATGCTGCACTCTAACCACTGGGCCACCACAGCTCTTCCCACTGGATACCATTCTCAAGGTCAGCAGAAGTTACCAACCCAGCCAATGGTTTGTTAGGTAAAAGAAAAATTATCTGAAAAAGAACATGCTAGTCTGTAATTAACTATCCTTGAGTAATCACTAACAGGATCTGTATTAAGACATCCCTGATGTTGTGAACCTGAACTTTCTCAGAGAATCCGGATCTGAAAGCTTCAACTCAGGATGGTAGTTGCTGGGATAACATTTCAGTCCCCTCTTGGCTGATTCTGTGAGTCAGTTTCTTGCTACTTCACACAAGACTTTATTTTTGTCGCTAGTGACCCTAAAACTCTAGCAATAAACTGTCTAGAAATCCTAGCTTTTTAGCCTGGCATAATTAAGTGGTAGAAGTCTGGATTTAAGGAGCTTTATTAGCAGAACCTCTGGTCTTTACACCATAATCTTTCATGATCCTGCATTTTTATTCACCTTTTTTGCAGAGACTAAAACTTTATCTGCAGGTTTTAAAGGGCATTCAAAGAATAAAAGCTCCTTTTGGTTTACAGTGACCTTCTTCCCTCCCTCCCTCCCTCCCTCCCTCCCTCCCTCTCTCTCTCTCTCTCTCTCTCTCTCTCTCTCTCACACACACACACACACACACACACACACACACACACACACACATGCACATTTAACTAGCTAGTGGATAATTATTTTGCCTCTAATTGTAGCTCTATTTAGTGATTAACCATAAGGTAAAACATAGAGAGGCAGTTTGGACTAGCGGTTCAGGCACAGGCTAGAAACTAGGAGACTGGGAGTTCTAGTCCCGCTTTAGGCATGAAAGCTGGTTGGGTGACTTTGAGCCAATCACCAGGAGATGGTAAATTCTAGTCCCACCTTAGGCATGAAAGCCGGCTGGGTGACTTTGAGCCAATCAGCAGGAGATGGTAAATTCTAGTCCCACCTTAGGCATGAAAGCCGGCTGGGTGACTTTGAGCCAATCAGCAGGAGACGATGAGTTCTAGTCCTGCCTTAGGCATGAAAGCTGGCTAGGTGACTTTGAGCCAATCACCAGGAGATGGTGAATTCTAGTCCCGCCTTAGGCATGAAAGCCAGCTGGGTGACCTAGCGCCAGTCACTCCCTCTCAGCCCAACCCACCTCACAGGATTGCTGTGTAGAAAAAGAAGAGGTAGATGTGCTGGATATGTTTACCGTCTTGAGTTATTTGTAAAAATAAGAAAGGCGGGATACAAATAAATCTGCAGGTTTTAAAGGGCATTCAAAGAATAAAAGCTCCTTTTGGTTTACAGTGACCTCCCTCCCTCCCTCCCTCCCTCCCTCCCTCCCTCTCTCTCTCTCTCTCTCTCTCTCTCTCACACACACACACACACACACACACACACACACACACACACACACACGCACATTTAACTAGCTAGTGGATAATTATTTTGCCTCTAATTGTAGCTCTATTTAGTGATTAACCATAAGGTAAAACATAGAGAGGCAGTTTGGACTAGCGGTTCAGGCACAGGCTAGAAACTAGGAGACTGGGAGTTCTAGTCCCCGCTTTAGGCATGAAAGCTGGTTGGGTGACTTTGAGCCAATCACCAGGAGATGGTAAATTCTAGTCCCACCTTAGGCATGAAAGCCGGCTGGGTGACTTTGAGCCAATCAGCAGGAGATGGTAAATTCTAGTCCCACCTTAGGCATGAAAGCCGGCTGGGTGACTTTGAGCCAATCAGCAGGAGACGATGAGTTCTAGTCCTGCCTTAGGCATGAAAGCTGGCTAGGTGACTTTGAGCCAATCACCAGGAGATGGTGAATTCTAGTCCCGCCTTAGGCATGAAAGCCAGCTGGGTGACCTAGCGCCAGTCACTCCCTCTCAGCCCAACCCACCTCACAGGATTGCTGTGTAGAAAAAGAAGAGGTAGATGTGCTGGATATGTTTACCGTCTTGAGTTATTTGTAAAAATAAAAAAGGCAGGATACAAATAAATAAATAAATAAGGCGTTATTAGTATTCCTCATGATCTTTTGTTTGTGTGAGAGAGAATAGAATAGAATAGAATAGAATAGAATAGAATAGAATAGAATAGAATAGAATAGAATAGAATAGAATAGAAAATATGGAATGGGGAATATTAGAATAGAATAGAATAGAATAGAATAGAATAGAATGGAATGGAATGGAATGGAATGGAATGGAATGGAATGGAATGGAATAGAATAGAATAGAATAGAATAGAATAGAATAACAGAGTTGGAAGGGACCTTGGAGGTCTTCTAGTCCAACCCCCTGCTTAGGCAGGAAACCCTACACCACTTCAGACAAATGGTTATCCAACATCTTCTTAGAGAGAGAGAGAGAGAGGCAGGCAATACACATTTCAAGTAGCTGGTGAATAGGTATTTTGCCCCTAGTTGTAACTCCATTCAATGATTGGCCATAAGGAGTTATCAGCATTCCTCATGGTCTTTTATTTGTGGGAATAATATTATAATGTTATCTATACACATAAACTCTCCCTCTCTCTCTCTCTCACACACACACACACACAGACGGAGGGACGGACACAAAACTTGGAGGAGAGGAGAGAAATTATTTAGCCTAATTATCATCACATTATGCTAGCTTTCTCATTTAAGCATCTTTTTCTCTTTGAAAAGTTCCTAGCTTAGGGGCGCCATCAAGGTGATCTAAAAAGAGTACACTTTGCAATGTGAACCTTAGAAAAACGTAGCAGAAAACAACAACTCGGTTCAGATCAAACTGAATTAAATTGAAATAAATAATAATAATAATGTAAAATTAGGTTGACAGCCCTTTGATGGAACAGCTTGATTGCGAGGAGTCTGCGCTTTTTCATTAAACACACAGACACAAACTGGAAGCTGCTAAAATGGAACCCGAGCTGATAAATAATATATTTTCAGATCAAAGGGACATAAAAATAAATAATATCACTCTCAAATGGAAGTAATAAGGCAGTCTATAACATTATGGGAAATTTAGAAGATGAAACAGAAGGTCCAGTCAAAGAGGAAATGAAAGTAAAAATGGGAATACCAAGTAAAAGTAAGAAAAACTATTGACGCCATGATCCTAGATTCTTGCTACTCTGAACACAGTGCGAATTACTGACAAGTCGAAATATATAATGTGTGTATGTATGTATGTATGTATGTATGTATGTATGTGTGTGTGTGTGTGTGTGTGTGTGTGTGTGTGTGTGTGTGTGTGTGTGTGTGTATATATATATATATATATATATATATATATATATATATATATATATATATATATATTCTGTATACATATACATATACATATACATACATACATACATACATACATACATACATACATACATGTTTTCTGTCGTATTATCCTGTTGTACCCAAATATGGGAGAAAGCATCACAGCTTTCACATGAAATGTTATACATATACATACATACATACATACATACATACATACATACATACATACATACATACATACATACATAGAATAGAATAGAATAGAATAGAATAGAATAGAATAGAATAGAATAGAATAGAATAACAGAGCTGGAAGGGACCTTGGAGGTCTTCTAGTCTATATATATATGTAACATTTTTTGCTGATAAATGAAAATGAAGGGAGACTATTATAGATCTATTTCAAGCTATTTAGCTCTCATCAGATAGCCATACCCTTAACGGGATTTGAACCTGGGCAGACTGCCTTGTAAGGCAGCAGCTTAACCTCTAGGCCACAGGCTCTCTTCCCATATCATATATATAAAATACGAAAACAAAAACAAACACAAAAACACAAACAAAAACAAATGAATATGAATATGAATATGAATACGATTGAAAAGTGACACGATATAGAGGTAGTCCTCGACTTATGACTTACAAGTGAGCCCAAAAGTTTCATTGCTAAGCCAGGCAGTTGTTAAGTGAGATTTGCCCCATTTTACGACCTTTCTTGCCACAGTTTGTTAACTGAATCGCTGCAGTTAGTAACATGGTTGTTCAGTGAATCTGGTTTCCCTGTTGACTGTGCTTGTCGGAAGGTCGGGGATCACGTGATTCTGTGACATTGTAACCGTCATAAATATGAACCAGTTGCCAAGCGTCTGAAATTTGATCACGTGACCATGGGGATGCCGCAATGGTCGTCAGTTTGAAAAGCAGTCATAAGTCACATTTTTTTCAGTGCCCTTGTAACTTCTAACAGTCACTAAACAAATTGTTGTAGGCCGAGGACAACTGTATTTGTTTAATTGTGTGAAATGGTAGCATGGATATTTTTCCCCTGGCATGAGTGTTTCATTTTCCTGACCTGGTTTGTGGCAAATCTCTAGTCATATGCAGTCTACTTATGAGGTGGTAGCTGTCTAGAATATTTATGGATAATCTCATGACTTCTTCTTTCTCCGGTGAGATTTCTCTAGCCACAATCCAGTTGCAATCCAGTTGCTGTACATGCCATCCTGTTCAGACTGGCATCTGTAACTCAAAATGGCCTCACCAGAAGTCTCCTATTTATGTTTTTATAAAGTTCCATTTTCTCCTATTTACATCCCAGAAATAGAAATTGATTATTTGACAAAAGGTTGATCAGACTACTATAAAGTGACCAGATTTTAATATTTGTAAAGCGGGACACCATTGACTGGGGGGGGGGGTTTCTAGGGGAGCAAGATGGGAGGGGTCCATCTCTCTTATCCTGCAGCTTTGTGCACCCGCCCAAACACCCCCCCTTCATCGCAGCCAGGGGTGGGTTCCTACCGGTGCGGTCTTGCTTGTTTGTCACCGCAGAGCCGAAGAAGCTGGTGGCGTTCACAGTGCGGGGCTTCCCCTACCCGCTTTCCTCGCCCGCCGGGACGCCGCCATTTGCGTTCTTTTGCCCTCTGCGCATGTGCAAAGTGGTCTGCTTGCGCAGAGGGCAAAAGAACGCAAATGGCGGCATCCCGGTGGCCGGGGAAAGCGGGCAGGGGAAGCCCCGCGCCGCGAACGCCACCAGCTTCTTCGGCTCTGTGGTGATGAACAGGCAAGACCGCCACTGCCCCTCTCACTGCCCTCCCTCCCCGCCTGGCAGGAGGAGGCAGGCGAGGCAGGAGGCAGAGGGGTGTGCAGGGCAAATTCAAATTTAAAAAGTGGGACTTTTTTGAAATGCCATGGGACGCGGGACAAATTATTTAAAAGCGGGACTGTCCCGCCAAAAGCAGGAAGTCTGGTCACCTTAGACTACTACCACAACTAAGGAGATAACAGCCTAGTATGAAAGTGGTCCTTGCAATAACCCTCAATTAGCAGACATTTTAATTTTTTTTTCATAATACGTACATAATATAGAACTCACTGTCTCCTGGTGATTGGTCCAAAATCACCCAGTTGCCTTTCAGGCCTAAGGCGGAACTAGAACTCACCATCTCCTAGTTCATCCTCTTTTAATGGCCGCATAATCCCTTGTGGGGTGGAGTCTGGGCAATTGAATGGAGCTGAGAACTGGCCGGATGTCCTTCCTGTCGCCAATGCAGAGTTTTTATTCAGCAGATATATTCTCAGTGTGCCCAGAGAGAGAAATACGTGCCTTTACCTAGGATCGAACTCACAGCCTCCTGATTATGAGGCGAGAGCTCTAACTCTAGGCCACCGCACCACTCAACTCACCGTCTCCTAGTGATTGGCTCAAAATCACCCAGTTGGCTTTCAGGCCTAAGGCAGAACTTACTGTCTCCTGGTGATTGTCCCAAAGTCACCGATCTGTCTTTCATGGCTAAGGGAGGACTACAACTCACCATCTCCTGATTTCTAGCTTGGTGCTTTAACTAATAGACCAAACTGGCTGTCATATACATATCATATTATATGTACATGATATAGGCATATCTCATACACATGCAGACAGATCTTCTCCAGATGATTTAGATCATGCTGACTGGGTCTTGCAAGGAATCCTAGTCCCTAAACCTCTGGAACACAGCTGGTTGAGAATGTTAGATTATACACCACCAACTCTATCTAACTTCACTGGATGTTGCACTCAATAGCATAGTTAGCTCTTCAGGTTTACCAGCAGGAGTTGGGTTTATTTCATAGGACCAAGGGAGACTAATAATAATAATAATAATAATAATAATAATAATAATAATAATAATAATAATAATAATAATAATAATAATAATAATAATAATAATAATAATAATAATAATAATAATAATAATAACAACAACAACAACAACAACAACAACAACAACAACAACAACAACAACGTTGGAAGGGACCTTGGAGGTCTTCTAGTCCAACCCCCTGCTTAGGCAGGAAACCCTACACTACTTCAGACAAATGGTTATCCAACATCTTCTTAAAAACGTCCAGTGTTGGAGCATTCACAACTTCTGGAGGCAAGCTGTTCCACTGATTCATTGTTCTAACTGCCAGGAAGTTTCTCCTTAGTTCTAGGTTGCTTCTCTCTTTGATTAGTTTCCACCCATTGCTTCTTGTTCTACCCTCAGGTGCTTTGAAGAATAGTTTGACTCCCTCTTCTTTGTGGCAACCCTGAGATATTGGAACACGGCTATCATATCTCCCCTAGTCCTTCTTTTCATAAAGCTAGACATACCCAGTTGCTGCAACCGTTCTTCATATGTTTTAGCCTCCAGTCCCCTAATCATCTTTGTTGCTCTTCTCTGCACTCTTTCCAGAGTCTCAACATCCTTTCTACATCGTGGCGACCAAAACTGGATCCAGTATTCCAAGTGTGGCCTTACCAAGGCATGATAAAGTGGTATTAACACTTCACGTGATCTTGATTCTATCCCTCTGTTAATGCAGCCTAGAACTGTGTTGGCATGATAGCAGTGTTCCAATATTTGAGGGGCTGCCACAGAGAGGAGGAGGTCAACCTATTTTCCAAAGCACCCAAAGGCCAGACAAGAAATAATGGATGGAAACTGATCAAGGAGAGATTCAACCTGGAAATAAGGAGAAATTTTCTGACAGTGAGAACAATCAACCAATGGAACAGAAGTTGCCTTCAGAAGTTGTGGGAGCTTCATCATTGGAGGCTTTTAAGAAGACACTGGACTGCCATTTGTCAGAAAGGGTATAGGGTCTCCTGCTTGGGTGGGGGGTTGGGCTAGATGACCTACAAGGTCCCTTCCAACTCTGTTAATCTGTTAACATTACTCTAAATCAGTTCAATGCCTGCAGCTTTGATAGGTCGGTTTGCTTTACATGGAAATGGTGGCCTGTAGTCAGAATGGAACAAACCAAGATTCATCCATTGTAGGCATGAATTTCTGGTGCAGATATTGAAATGCTCCTCACATTGTCCTGAGTGATAGCTTAGTGTTACCTAGCAAAAAAAGGCTTTGCTATTCCTTCAGAATTACAATGAACAAAACAGACAGTTTTTATTTACTTCTAACCTTGCGACTCAACATTTAAAAGCTTGTCCCTGCCTCGCTTTGCTTTCAGGGGCTGGAGCTGCTTCAGGTAAAAGCTCAGGTAATTTCAGTTTGTACAGTTGAAAAAAAAATGAACTTCAGGTTGTTGTTATTGTTTTTCCCAGGGACAATTTCTTGCTGGAATAGTTACATTTCTTTACAAGAAACAAAGGATTTCATTTATTTTAGCCTTTTTTCTGGCCAACTTTGCAGGCAGAACTGGGTGTGATGCTATTAAGTAAAGAGTGGATGAAATTTGAAAAAGATAGAAAGATTCTATTCTTCCTTTTCCTTTTCCTCCTTCTCCTTTTCCTTTTCCTTCTCCTTTCCCTCCTCTTTCCCTCCTCTTCCTTTCCCTCCTCCTTTTCTTCTTCCTCTTCTTCCTTTTACTCCTCTTCCTCCTCTTCCTTTTCTTCTTTTTCTTTCTCCTTTTCTTCTTCCTCTTCTCCCTTTTCCTCCTCCTCTTTCTCCCTTTTCCTCTTCTTTCTCTTCCTCTTCTTCCTTTTCTTCCTCCTCTTCCTCCTCTTCTTTTTCACTTTTCTTCTTCCTCTTCTCCCTTTTCCTCCTCCTTTTCCTCCTCTTCCTCCTCCTCTTCCTCCCTTTTCCTCCTCTTCTTTCTCTTCCTCTTCTTCCTTTTCCTCCTCTTCTTTCTCCTCCTCTTCCTCCTCCTCCTCCTTTCCCTCCTCTTTTTCTTTTTCCTCTTCCTCCTCCAGTTCCTCTTTTCCTCTTCCTCCTCTTCCTTTTTTCCTCTCCTCTTTTTCCTCTTCCTCTTCCTCCTCTTTTCTATGCCAAACTAGCTTTCCTGCAGAAGTTAAAAGCCTTTGAGAAATTCTTATTTTCCATGCGCACATTCTCTTCCTGGTCTGCAGGCATGATTAAAGGATACAGAACACCTTGCTTATCATTTGCTGTGAGTCATCCTACCTGCAGACATGCCTTTTCAGCATAGATAATATATCACCTTTTCTTTTATCCATTAATTGAAAAGCAATTAAATTCATTACGGCTTGCAGTTTCGGTGTCCGAATGAGTCATGTCTGCTGTAGTGCTTTTCTCCCACTTCAGCTAATTTAAAATATATATTGTTCCCTCTTTCATTTTCAAGATCTTTTATCTCATGCCCCATTTTTCTTCACAGTCTGGATTTGATCTGCTGAGAGTGCTTCAAAAATTCACCCGGGTCCACCTCACCCAGCTTTTTAGATGCTCTCCACAATGTCTACCGAGAATCTCAGGTCATGGTTTATTTATTAATTTATTTATTATTGGTTCTTCTATGCCGCCCTACTCCCGAGGGACTCAGGGCAGCGTACAGCAAATTATACAAAAACACTGATAATAAACAACAATTAAAAACAACAATTAAAAATTACAAAAAGATTAAAAATGTTCACCATCAGCCATACCGGGCGAGAGCTCAGGTGGAACTAGGCTCACCCCCTGCCTGCAGGAAGAGCCATGTCTTGATGGCTTTTCGGAAGGCCAGCAGGGTGGGGATGGTTCGGGTCTCTGGGGGAAGTTGGTTCCAGAGCACGGGGCCCCCCACAGAGAAGGCCCTCCCCCTAGGGCCCACCAGCCGGCATTGTTTGGCTAACGGGACCTGGAGGAGGCCCACTCTGTGGGCCCTAACCGGTCGAAGGGAAGTATGAGGCAGAATGCGGTCCCGAAGGTAACCTGGTCCTAAGCCATGCAGGGCTCTAAAGATGATGATCAACACCTTGAATTGTACCCGGAGACCGATGGGCAACCAATGCAGCTGGCGGAGTATAGGTGTAACGTGGGTGTACCTTGGCACACCCACCACAGCACGCGCAGCCGCATTTTGCACCAACTGAAGTCTCTGAATACTCTTCAAGAGTAGCCCCATGTAGAGGTTCTTCCAAAGATGCTTTTAAAAAGGCAACTGGACTTTTTTGGGTTTTTGTTTCCTCTTGAAGACATCTAAAGAAAGGTTGAATCATGGCAATTGGACCAAACTTCGTTAATCTGAGATGTTTCATTGCTCATCCAAGCAACTTCATCTGTCAGAGCAGGGGTGTCAAACTCAAGGCCCACGGGCCGAATGCAGCCCGTGGGGTGCTTAATTCTGGCCCATGGGGCAGCTGTGGAAACAGCGAAGGACTGGCCCGTAGTGCCTCTGCCAGTGAAAATGGAGCTTGGGAGGGCTGCACGCGATCGTCCCGGGCTCCGTTTTAGCTGGCAGAGGGTTTCAAGAGCTCATACAGGCTGAAAACGGTGCTAGAAAAGGGCTTCAGGAGGCTGTACAGGCCGAAAATGGGGCCCGGGGGGGCTGCAGTGGTTAAAATGAGGTGGTGCAGTGATTAAAATGCAGGACTGCAGTTCAGCAGTTCAGCTATTCAAATCTCACCGGCTCAAGGTTGACTCCTTTTTCCTTCCTTCCTTCCTTCCTTCCTTCCTTCCTTCCTTCCTTCCTTCCTTCCTTCCTTCCTTCCTTCCTTCCTTCCTTCCTTCCTTCCTTCCTTCCTTCCTTCCTTCCTTCCTTCCTTCTGTTAGAATGTAGTATTGCAGGCTGACTTTGCCACTGCCAAGAGTTCGATCCTGACCCATCCTTCCATCCTTCCGAGGTGGGTAAAATGAGGACCCAGATTGTTGGGGGCAAGAGGCTGACTCTGTAAACCGCTTAGAGAGGGCTGTAAAATCACTGTGAAGCCGTATATAAGTCTAAGTGCTATTGCTATTGCATGCGGCCCCACAGGCTCCGTTTTTGCTGGCAGAGGGCTAGCAAAACAAACTAAAAACAAAACCAAAGGAGAAATGTTTCCCCTTTTGCATTTGAGCATGCAAGAAGGGACAGAAAAGGAGAAAGGGAAAGAGGAAAGACAAAGAAAAAGAAGGGAAGGTGGGAAGAGAGCAAGAAAGAGAAAAGAAGAAAAGAGGGGAAGGAAGAAGAAAGGAGAAGGAAAAGGGAAGGAAAAAAGAAAAGGAAGGAAGGAAGGAAGGAAGGAAGGAAGGAAGGAAGGAAGGAAGGAAGGAAGGAAGGAAGGAAGGAAGGAAGGGAAGTCCTGCCTTAGCACTTGGCCATCAGCAGAAGACAAGGCTCCTCTGGAGGACAAGGGTTTGGCATCTCCCTGGTCTTGCCTTCCTCCGCTGGAGACAATGGATCCCCCCAGCCCCACCCGGGCCACCACAGGTGCCCCCGACACAAGTGATGTTGAGCTTCCCCCCACGAGGTCAAACACAACCCTGATGCGGCCCTCAATGAAATTTATTTTGACACTCCTGAGTCAGAGCAAAATTAGTTAGGCAGGGATCAGAGAGATTTAGATTTGGATTTCTTATTAGAGTTGGAAGGGACCTTGTAGGTCATCTAGTCCAACCCCCTGCTCAAGCAGGAGTTCCTACACCATTTGAGACAGAATGCAGTCCAGTCTCTCCTTGAAGGTCGCAAGTGTTGGGGCTCTCACAACCTCCGCTGGCAAGCTGTTCCACTGGTTGATCGCTCTCACCGTCAGAAAGTTTCTCCTCACTTCCAGGTTGAATCTCTCCTTGGTCAGCTTCCATCCATTATTCCTTTATCTGGCTCTCTGGTGCCATAGAGAACAGCCTGACCCCCTCCTCTCTGTGGCAGCCCCTCAAGTATTGGAACCCTGCTATCATGTCACCCCTGGTCCTTCTCTTCGCCAGACTGGCCAAGCTCAGTTCCTGCAACTGCTCTTTGTATGTTTTATTTTCCAGACCCTTTATCATCCTGGTTGCTCTCTTCTGCACTTTCTCTAGGGTTTCAATGTCTTTTTTGTAGTGTGGTGACCAAAACTGGATGCAGTACTCTAGGTGTGATCTGACCAAGGCTTTATAGAGTGGTACTAGTACCTCTCTGGTCCTTGATTGTATCCCTCTATTTATGCAACTCAGGACTGCGTTGGCCTTTTTGGCTGCTGCTGCACACTCCTGGCTCATATTTAGTTGGCTGTCTACCAGGACTCTGAGATCCCTCTCGCAATCGCTGCACAGACAATCGTTGTCAGAGAGTTTGGTCCAGGTGCGCTGATTCAACCTTTACACACTTTTGGCCTGGATGACTGAGTCTTCATTTTTGACATATTTGGACTCCCCATTTTGGGGAGAAACCCCTGAAGATGGTGTGGCAAGAGTTAATATGTTCCAATGACTCTCTTACTCTCTGCCTAACTAATTTTGCTGTGACTGATGAAGTTGCTTGGATGAGAACGAAATGTCTCAGAGCAACAAATTTTGGTCCAGTTGCCATGATTCAACCTTTAGACACCTTTGGCCTGGATGAATGAGTCTTCATTGGCATATTGCAAGCCATTTTGGGGGAAAACCCCTGAAGTTCTTCTCTGAAGTCTTCTCTGGCAACATTACATTACTAACCAGAGCATACAAAACATTTGTTAGACCAATTCTGGAATACAGCTCACCTGTCTGGAACCCGCACTGCAGATCAGACATAAATACAATCGAGAGAGTCCAGAAATATTTCACAAGAAGAGTCCTTCACTCCTCCACTCACAACAAAATACCTTATTGCACCAGACTTGAAATACTGGGATTAGACAATTTACAACTACGTCGCCTCCGATCTGATCTAAATGTAGTTCATAAAATCATATACCAAAATGTCCTTCCTGTTAATGACTACTTCAGCTTCAACCGTAACAATACACGAGCACGTAATAGATTCAAACTAAATGTAAAGCGCTCCAAACTCGACTGCAGAAAATACGACTTCAGCAACAGAGTGATCAATGCCTGGAATGCCCTACCTGACTCTGTGGTTTCTTCCCCAAACCCCCAAAACTTTAACCTTAGACTGTCTACAGTCGACCTCTCCTCGTTTCTAAGAGGTCTGTAAGGGGCGTGCATAAGCGCACCAGCGTGCCTACCGTCCCTGTCCTACTGTCCAATTGTCCTCTTTTATCGTTACTTTTTACTTATGTTTATACAAATTACTACTATACATGTTTGACAAATAAATAAATAAAATAAATTAAATAAATAAATAAATAAATAAGTTGATGTGGCAAGAGTCAGTACATTCGAAAAACTCTCCGACTCTCTGCCTAATTCATTTTTCTCTTGAAGACATTTTGCTTCTCATTCAAGAAGCATCTTCCACATTCTGGACAGAGAGGACCACTGCTTTGAAAGAGGGATAAAAGAGGCCATCTATGTTAAAATTGAGGAGCCCTCTGTCAACAGAGGGGGGGATATAACCTCACCTATTCTTGTTTACAACCTAGTCAGTAGTGGGTTCTAAAACCCTTTACTACCGGTTCACGCACGCTTGCACGTGCATGCAACACTTCTGCGCATGCGCAGAAGCGTCCTGGACGGATGGGCAGAGCCTCCTGCCGCCAGCGCTACCGGTTCTTAGAACCAGGCTGAACCGGGAGCAACCCACCGCTGAATCCAGTCCTTTCAGCCATTCCAAGAAGGCTCCACGTCCATTTGCACTCTAATTCAGATGACCCTGAGGGGACAGATAAACCTCCAAGTGGCCTCAACAACTCTCAGAAAGAGTGATGACTGTGAGGATATACTGTAAATCCTTCCATTCCCCACGATTCAGTCAGAACTGAAGATGCTTCTTGGCTGAGAAGTGAAAGGTCTTCAAGAGAAAAAAAACACAGATAGTCCAGTTGCCTTTTGAAAAAGCACCTTTAGGTGTCCTCCATAATGTTACCAGATATGAAACCATAAAGGATGCACCATGTCTACTTCTGAGACCAGAGATCTTTCCTTAAAAACAAAAAAGCCACAGAAAGCAAAAACCTTCATCAGGCATAAAGGTTTGTCGATGATCTCTGGCTAAATTTTAGAACGTTTGATTCAAGCAAATTCATAAAATCAAATTGATCCAATTCGATTCAGTTCATCAGCTTTCCTAAGGGATGCCTGTGAATATGGAAACTCTCTTCTGGGCTGTCATGTCAATTTCATCCACAATCAGCTCAATCCAAATGTCAGTCTGATTACAAAAACCAATTTGATTTGAAGATCTTGTTGGAAGAAATATCCATATGGTTCAGTTCCAAGCCGGGAGAAAGGCACTGGGGACAAAATGGAGGCTGGAGGCTGATTGGAAAGATGGTTTAATGATGGAAAGAACCACCAGGCACATGGGTTCTGGGCTGTCACGTAGTGAATATTGTCAGTTGTATGTCTATGCAGGGTGATGCACCCCTATCTAATATTATGGTACATTCCATTACAAGCAGAACACGTGATATGATGTTCTTTGCACATGTGTGCATTCCTAAACCACCATTAATTCTTCTTCTGCCTTAGCTCTTGACCTGAACGGTCGTGTTTCTCAGCAAAAATGTAACTATCCAGGATTTATTGTTTTTGTACTGAAATAAATATTTTCTATTAGACTTTTAATCTCGGTTTTATTTCTAACTGTCTGAATTCCAAGAAAAGATCCAAATCGCCTCTATGAGATTTTATTCTCATCCCCAACATGGGCAGCTGACCACATGGAGTTTAGAGTGGGGGTATTTATACCTTCTCTTGGGCTTTGCACTTGAACTTCCTGCTCCTGTGCAAGAACATGTATTCTATTGACTGTTGTCAGACTCCCCACTGGATGTACAAATCCTAAATTTGGTTGAAGTTTGACTGATGCAATGAAGGGGCTTGTTGGACAATTCCTATTGTGGCTGAGGGCTAACCCTACCTTTGTTCAGACCTTGCTGCAGGGAATTTGCTTATGAATAGAGCTATCTATCTCTTTATCTCTTAAGTGCTGACATCTGCCAAGGGCTATTAAGAAAGGTGGGGGCTATTAAGAGTGACTCTGGTTCCTGCCTCTAAAAAAAACCACATTTCCCCATTTCTCATCCAGGAAAACATAATATTCTGCCTTTTTAATATTTCTCAAAATATTTCATTCTTCTAGGAGAGGGGTGGATGCTAACTTCCTACAATCTGATCTAGCTGGCTTCAAACCAGACAGAATATTTGGACAGGTTAGCATGGAAGTCCGGTATATGATTCCATTGAAGCAGGGGTGAAATGCTACCGGTTTGGCCCGGTTCGGGCGAACTGGTAGCGGCAGCTGCCAGTGGTTTGAAGAACCAGTAGCGGCAGCAGTGCGAGGCTCCACCCACACACCCGGACGTCACTATTTTCTTGTTTTTAATCCTCTGCGCATGCGCAAAGCCTTCTGCGCATTCGCAGAGGTTGAAAAAGTGTGCGCGGTGGTGGAGTACACGTGCAAAGTGCGTGCTTCCGAACTGGTAGGGAAGTAAGTAGATTTCACAGCTGCCTTGAAGGTGTCTCAAAAATGACATTCATGTCTTCGCAGAAACAAAGGAAAGAGAAAGTAACAGGTTTGTTTCTTGAATGACGTCAAGAGCAACTAAGTTTCTAATAAAGATTTCAATTTTTTTAATCCTTATGTTAAAAAGGCTAAACAATATGTATGGTGTCCTTAAAAAGCTGTTGACAGAATTCTTCCTCTTAGGCCTGAGGTAAACCTGAGAGTTTTGAGATAAAAAGAATTGCTATAATATTTTGTTTTTTTAAAAAAATATATATCAAGAAGCAGATGCTAAAAATGGACGGATGGCTTGTACAAAGCGAATAATTCTCTCAACATGAAACGGTGGGTCTCCCTAGGATTGGGAGTCAAGTTAGTGTTATTTCAGAAGAACAAAACAATCCAGAGATAGCAATGAATTAAAAAAAAAGGGGATTTTGCAGCAACATCAAATAATTGGAGGTTATGAGAACAAAAGGGGAGAATGAAAACCTCCCAAAGGAGTATCTAAACGGAGCCAGGAGAAGAAGAGGAAAAGTTTAATGTAAGAGAATATAAAGTCACAGAGTTTGGATTTCAAAAAATGGTTCTAACTTTATATAAATGTTATTGGGACCTGGAGTAGTTTTTCTCATAAATGAGTGCTTTATGCAAGTCGCCTTATGTAAGTTGCTGGGTGTGAACAGGGATTCTCACATTGTAAATAGTGGCGGTGTTCTCTTGTATTTCAAGTGTGCAAGACCACTTTATAATGTGTCACTTGGAAGATCTAACAGAAGGATGTCTATTGGTGGGCAATGCAGATGTTGCCAAGGAATGGTGATGTACAAAAAAACCACTGGAAAGTTCAGTGAGACAAATATGAGACTGTGGGGTCCTTGGTACGTCCTGATATTGGTTGTTTTCTTGTAGATGGTAAAACTAGGTAAAATCACTTATATATAAACAGAGAGAGCAAACCAAACTGCCTTCTAGCACTGATGCTGTTACCTAGTTGGGTCATGAGATATCTGCAAGAAAATAACCATGCTCAGAGAGCGCCAAGGACTCCACAGTCATTGTCGTTGTCGTTGTCGTCATTCTCCTCCTCCTCCTCTCCGCAAACCCCATCTCCCTTGGAGCACTGATGATGTTACCTAGTTGGGTCATGAGAGGTCTGCAAGAAAACAACCAAGCTCAGAGAGCATCAATGACCCCACAGTTCTCCTCCTCTCCACAAACCCCACCTCCCTTTGAGCACTGATGATGTTATCTAGTTGGGTTATGAGAGGTCTGCAAGAAAGCAGTCAAGCTCAGAGAGCACCAATGACCCCATAGTCCTCCTCCTCCTCCTTTCCACAAACCCCACCTCCCTTCGAGCACTGATGATGTTACCTAGTTGGGTCATGAGAGGTCTGCAAGAAGACAACCCAGCTCAGAGAGCGCCAATGACGCCACAGTTCTCCTCCTCCTCTTCTCCACAAACCCTTCGAGTACTGATGATGTTACCTAGTTGTGTCATGAGAGGTCTGCAAGGAAAAGCACCAAGCTCACAGAGCACCAAGGATCCCACCGTTCAACCCTGAGCTACAAATGTTCTCCTCTATTAATTCAAGTGGGAGAATTTCTTCCTGCCTGAGACGGCAAATCTTCCTGATGCATTTCTAAGGTGGAATGCTTTGATTCCTCAACTCAGCTTTACTGAATCAGGGCACAAGCAGACAGCAGGTTGGACAAAGGCTGAAATACGTCGGGGATTTGCAGAAGATGGAAAAGCCTAGTCAGTTCAGCAAATTTAGCTGGAAGCCCTTGCATAAGACCTATATGTATTTCACTTGGAGTCAACAAGCTTCTCTCCATACTTCATAGAAGCTTGTTGATTTTAGCAGATCACCTGCCTTTGTTCACACAAGCTTTTCACATCAGTTGCATGGTTTGTAACAAGCTGCCAGTTCCAATCCCGAAATCACATTTCTGCACGGGAAAGTGGAATGGGCTTGCTTAGAAGAAGGGAAAATAACAGCAGCAGCAGCAACTGGTTTCCCAAATTATAATACCAGCTCTGCCTTTTTGCTCTAGCAAATTACAGCAATTGAGAATTACGCCGTGTCTTTCTTTCGGTGCCACGCATGGCAGGTTTCCTGAACTCTGTGGCTCGGTGATGGGCAATGCATTCCCTCTTTTTAATTTTCGATGTGGTTCTCCGGCATTTATGGAATAATAGGGGCTCCCCCTGGTGACTAATGGGAAACCTGCAAATTCCCATAGCTCATTACTAAGGCAGCTAGATTTAGCATCCATGTCTCTCTTGAATGTACATTATCTTAGTTCGTCGCTGCAGCAACAGCTGCAAAGAGTTCCAGAGCACAAGAAAGAAAATGATTTTTTGATCCTTGGTGGTTTTTTTGTTTTTGTTTTTGATTCCCCTAGAAATTCCCAGCCAGCTTCGTCCTTTGAGTGACCACGTTTTTCTACAAGCAGATTGCAATTAAAATCTTGGTAGCTGGTTAGGAAAATTTATCAGAACATATTTTTGAGCAACTTTATTCTACCAGGTTCCCTAGTTGTTCTGTTAGGATATTAAATTTAACAGCTGGAAAAGTGGGGTTGTACAATGAGCCAGAACACACAGTTATAGTTGATTGATTGGAGAGGGCTGGCTCCTGCGTGAGGCAATCTGCACTGTGATTGGTTGCTGTGGGTGTGGAGGGAGAGTATCCCTTTTTCCCGCCTTTTTTTCTTCTGTGGGCTCTGTATGCTGTTTGATTTACCTCATGATGTTGCTGATGTGCCCTGTATGCACTGAAATTTATATATTTTAAAAAATTTATCAATATACATATTTATATATTTTATCTGTTTATATATTCTTCTGCCTCAATTTTTATTAAGATATTTAAATTTAGTAGCTGGAGCAATGGGGTTATACAATGAGCCAGAACACACAGTTATAGTCGATTGATTAGAGAGGGATGGCTCCTGCGTGAGGCAATCTGCACTGTGATTGGTTGCTATGGGTGTGGAGGGGGAGTATCCCTTTTCTTCCCGCCTTTTTCTCCTGTGTGCTCTGTATGCTGTTTGGTTTACCTCATGATGTTCCTGTGTTCCTGACAATCTTGTCTGCTGCAAATATAAATACTAAATATATTTATTTACCGGTATATAAAACTACAAGTTCGCGTCAGTGTCTCTGACTTCTTTTGGACAGCCGCTGTGCAATTCCTTGTCATGTTCCCATCATACTATATTGCAAGGACTGAGTAATAGAGGATATCCTCAATTTAGGATCACAACTGAGCCCAAAATTTCCATTGCCAAGCAAGACAGTGGCTAAGTAGGTTTTGCCCCATTTTATGACCTTTCTTGCCACAGTCGTTCAGGGAATCACTGCAGTTATTACGTGAGTAACACAGTTGTTAAGTAACTCTGGCTTTCCCATTGACAGAAGATCACAAAAGGTGTTCACATGACCACAAGACACTGCAACCATCATAAATACATGCCAGTTGCCAAGTGTCTGAATTTTGATCATGCAGCCACTAGAATGCTGCATTGGTTGTAAGTGTGAAAAAAATGGTCATAGGTCACTTTATTCAGTGCCATTTGTAACTTCAAATGGTCACTAAACAAATGGTTGTCTACTATGAGCTGCAGCTTTTCTTGGAAAGAAATTTCAGAATAAGAAAGAAAAGCACACTTCTGGATGAACAGAAGGATTGTGTGACCAGAACTGGTTGAAGCACTGCACTAACCTATGACATCCTTGCTTGAATTTTGAGCTGGCATGTTGAAAAAACTTGTTTCATGACCAAACTGG
The DNA here is from genome assembly GCA_023053685.1 of Diadophis punctatus similis. NCBI lineage: Eukaryota > Metazoa > Chordata > Lepidosauria > Squamata > Dipsadidae > Diadophis > Diadophis punctatus. The sequence continues at coordinate 522,165 of JALIGW010000101.1, forward strand.
GTAACATCACTTGTATATCAAGAGAGAGCAAACCAAGCTCCCTTCTAGCATTGATGATGTTACCTAGTTGGGTCATGTGACGTCTGCAAGGAAACACCCAAGCTCAAAGAGCACCAAAGACCCAACAGTCTTCCTGCTCCTCCTCCTCTCCACACACCTCACTCCCTTCTAACACTGAAGATGTAACCTAACTGGGTCATGAAATGTCTGCAAGTAAACCACCCAGCTCAGATAGCACCAAGATCCCATAGTTCTCCTCCTCCTCCTCCTCCTCCTCCTCCTCCTCCTCCTCCTCCTCCTCCTCCTCCTCCTCCTCCTCCTCCTCCTCCTCCACCTCCTCCCTTCCAGCACTGATGATGTTACCTAACTGGGTCATGAAATGTCTGCAAGTAAATAACCCAGCTCAGAGAGCACCAAGGACCCGACATTTGTTGCTGTTGTTGTTGTCGTTGTTGTTGTTGTCATCGTCCTCCTCCTCCTCCCCCTCCTCCTCCTCCTCCTCCTCCTCCTCCTCCCTTCTAGCACTGACAATGTTACCTAACTGGGTCGTGAAATGTCTGCAAGTAAACAACCCAGCTCAGATAGGACCAAGGACCCCACAGTCGTCATCGTCCTCCTCCTTCTCCACCACCACCACCACCACCTCCACCACCACCACTACCACCACCACCACCTTGTGGATTACAAACAAGGGTTTATGGATTTCAGATAGTCTTCAACTTACAACTATTCATTTAGTGACTTTTTGAAGTTACTACAGCACTATAAAAAGTGACTTACAACCAATCCTCCCATTTAATGACCGTCACTGCTTCCCCAAAATCACAAGATCAAAATTCAGGCGCTTGGCAACTGACACGTACTTCCCATAGCTGCAACCTCCTGGGGTTACTTGGTCACCATTTGCAACATTGCCAGTTGGCTTCTAACAAAGAAAGTCAAGAGGGAACCTAGATTGCCCCCCCAAAAAAGGGTAGCAAAATTAGGCAGGTTTCACTTAACAACTGCCTTGCTTAGTGACAGAAATTCTGCTCCTAATTGAGTGCTCCCTGTATTTCTACAATTGTGGGTTATTCCAGCTCCTTATTTGATTTGTATCCTACCTTTTTTACTCTAGTGAATAAGCAAAACAGATGACCATATTTGAAATGTCAAAAATAGAATATGGAATATTATATTTATTGCGTTAATTCTAAATATAATAAAATTCAGTGACCGTCATAGGCCTGGCACAACGAAAGCTTCTTTACATAGAATCATGTCGATGGATTGAATCCAAATAAAAACATTTGAAATGTTAACAGATTGGAAGTGAACCAGAACTCCTGAGAATATAATATAAAGCTTTTGAGCTATGCAGAAGTATGCTGAAAATAGACATATGAAGGCAGAATTTCAATTTTTATCACCAGATCTCTTCCATGAAACTTTTCCTGTTCGGGAATGGCAGTAAAATTTGGACCATTTTGTTTAGAGAAAAATGAACAAGGGGAGATATAGGTAGTCCTTGGCTTACGACCACAACTAAGCCCAAAATTTATGTTGCTAAGTGAGACAATTTGAGTGAGTTTTACCCCATTTTATGACCTCTCTTTCCACAGTTGTTAAGAGGATCACTGCAGTTGTTAAGTCAGAAACATAGTTGTTAAGTGAATCTGACTTCCCCATTGTCTTGTTCTGATCTAGGCTTCCTGATAAATTATAAAACACAAACGTAGTCCCAAAAAACCTCTTTTCATTTCAACAGCTGTGAATTATCTTCATTCCCAGCCGTAATATGTCCCAAATAGTGTTAATTAGTCTGACAGAAGTCTGCCACAGTCTTTCTGAAGAAGGCTGATAAGCACCAACCTTTATCTCTCACGACATGCTGCCAAGGACCTAATTGGCAAGGAGCTTTGCAAGGCCAAACACAGAGTCAGAACGGAGCTGCTGAGTTATACCGACCAGAATTGAACAAAGTTGCTTCCTGCAACGAGCACATCCATTTGCTCCACTTTTATAGCCTATGGGAGGGGCCAATCATCTCCAAGCCTTACTCCTGAGTAGCCCTTTTCTTCTGTAACTGTTCTTGCCTTCTGGCAGCTCTGCGCATGAGCGCATTGGGAACAGGCTCCCCCTGTTCCTCTGCCTCGCTCATGTAGCCTCTGGAAGCTCTGGGGTCAGCACAGAACTCCCAGATAGCCTGGGCCCCATCTCTGGCTCCGGCACAGAGCCTTCTCCAAACTCCAGGCTTGGCCTCTGTTCTTCCCCAGCCTCCTTGCTCTCCGACTCTGCTGCCAGCTCCGCAGGCCACTGGCGGACCACAACATGGCTTTGCTTGTCAGAAGTTCACAAAAGGGGATCGCATGACACTGCAGGACACTGCAACTGTCATACATATGAACTGGATTTTGATCATGTGACTGTAAGGATGCTGCAACGGTTGTATGTGTGAGAAACAGCCATAAGTCACTTTTTTCAGTGCCATTGTAACTTCGAATGATCACTAAATGAATGGTTGTAAGTTGAGAACTACCTGTACGATTGAGCTATATTAAATCGTGCACAATGGGGAAAATGAGAAACTCGGAAATAGCTTTTTTCTCTCTCTCTCTCATTTATATAGTGGATTCAGGACCATCAAATGGAATTAACTATGGAGAGAGAGAGGGAATGGGGAAAAGCATTTATTTACTTATGGATGGATTTATACCCTGCTACTATTTCATTGACTCCTGGTGGTTTGCAACAGTTAAAATATAATCGTGGCAATCGACATAACCATGGGAAGAGATATAAAAATAGAATAAATTTAGGGCAATTTAAACATCCACGCAGCATGCCACTTCAGGCAATATTTCGGTGGAAGCCGCAAATCTTCATGAAAAGCTCCATTTTTAATTGTGTCTCAGAAGAATCACCCTTGATTCCCAGCGGAAGAATCTTCAGGAAAGATAACTGAAAAAAATTCCTATCAGACCTTCTTATCTCCAATCTTGTTTGTAAATAGTAAATCTTCTTCAATCTTCTTATAGTAAATGTTATCTCCAATCTTCTTTGTATGTAGTAAAACTATGGAATGAGCTAGCATCAAAGATGGGTCTGGCCACCAATTTAAACCATGATGGATTTAAATGGGCCCTAGGCTATTAATGACAGATCTAGCTACCAACAGTCAGCAGCATCTGTATCACACCACGATGACACAACAACACTAAGGATGGAAGATACACAATGATGCCATCATCCAAATGTTGCAATCATATACTTCATTGCAACATTTGATGGTCCTCGGCTTATGACCACAATCGAGCCCAAACTTGACGTTGCTAAGCGAGACCGTTAAATGAGTTTTGCCTCATGTTGCCACCTTTCTGGCTGTAGTTGTTAAGTGAATCACTGCAATTGTTAAGTTAGTAACACGGTGGTTAAGGAAATCTGGCTTCCCAATGAACCTTGCTTCATCATCAGTAACTGGGTTTAAACATGCTTGGGATAAACACATATCCATCATCCGATAAAAAGTAATAATAATAATTAAAAATTAAGATGGTAATAATAATAATAAAAAACTCAAAGGGCAGTCTCCATGGACCATTAGGTCTTGTCAGAAGGTCGCAAAAGGAGATCACAATGTCAGTGGTGGGATTCAAATTTTTTTGCTACCGGTTCTGTGGGTGTGGCTTGGTGGGTGTGGTGTGGTGTAGCTTGGTAGGCGTGGCTTGGTGGGTGTGGCAGGGGAAGGATACTGCAAAATCCCCATTTCCTCCCAATCCGCTAGGACTCGGAAGGCAGAGAATAGATAGGGGTGGGGCCAGTCAGAGGTGGTATTTACCAGTTCTCCGAACTACTCAAAATTTCTGCTACCGGTTCTCTGAACTACTCAAAATTTCTGCTACCAGTTCTCCGAACTACTCAAAATTTCCGTTACCGGTTCTCCGAACTACTCAAAATTTCCGCTACCAGTTCTCCGAACTACTCAAAATTTCCGCTACCGGTTCTCCAGAACTGGTCAGAACCTGCTGAATCCCACCTCTGGATCACATGATGCCGGGACATTGCAACCATCATAAATATGAATAGGCTGCCAAACATCCGAATTTAGATCACATGGCCATGGGAATGTTGCTAACATAAAGTTGACTCAGCCTTCCATCTTTCCGAGGTGAATCAAATGAGGACCCAGATTGTTGGGGGCAATAGGCTGACTCTGCAAACCGCTTAGAGAGGGCTATAAAAGCACTGTGAAGCGGTATATAAGTCTAAGGGCTATTGCTATAAGATTGTTAGATTTACGAAACATCTTAAGTCAGGAGGCCATGGCCTGTATCCCTAAGAACATCTGGCAATGAGGATCAACAGTAAGACTTACAAGTCTTTGTGGGCTTGTAAGCTGCTGAACTGGATATCCTTTAGCCAGATTTCCCTTTAGTCACATTTTTCAGCTTTGTTGGCTGTCTGTTTTCAGAAACAGCATGGTGTCATTCATTTCACAAGTGGCTCATAAAATGGGGGTGGACTGGAAAGAATAGGAACCAAATGTTCAGTTCTAGGGGTGGCAGACATATTGTTGCTCCAAATCAAATTGATGAAGAGACTCATCGAGTGTTCTTTTAAACCCACAAGCTAATCTTTTCAAGGAGCCTATCGGTTCTGAAAACAAGGCTAAAAAAAGCAAACACAAAAAAACCAACAACCCAAGAGTGCTCCAAATAAAGTCTTTAAACAGACAACTTCTAGGATCTTGACTGTTGAAAGACATTTGCATTAAGGAAAGCCTTTGATGTGGAAATTGTGATTGCTTCAACCGGGGAGCTCGATGGCCTCAGTTTGCTTTTTGCAACTAATATATTGTGTGTTTGCATGTACCTGTGAATGCATCTTTGTGTTTCCCTGTGGACTAAAATGTTGGCGCTTTCTGAAAAGTTGTTCGTAGCAGATGTGGAGGAGGAAACATTATTTTGCATGTTTGTTTCAAAGAAAAGTACACATCAAATCAATTTTTGGATTTGTTGGTGCATAGATCATCTCTTATGTATGGCTTGGCAGGGGCCTTGCAGATCACCTAGATTAAACCCCTGCCCTGTACAGGAACTTGGCTTATGCAAAGTATTAAAAGGGCCATAAGACAGTTTTGGAAAGAAAATCCAAAGGGACGGTCCTTATCTTCTAGAAGGATCTCTATGGACCCAGTCTGCCACATGCACCCATTTAACATTAATTGTACCGATAGAGCAATATTTGTAGCTCAGGATTAAACGATGGGATCTTCGGTGTTCTCTGAACGATGGTTTTCTTACAGACGTCTCATGACCCAACTACGTAATACCATCAGTTCTAGAAGGGAATGGGATTTGTGGAGTGGAGAAGAGGAGGAGGAGGAGGAGGAGGAGGACTGTGGGGTCCTTGGTGCTCTATGAGCTTGATTGTTTTCTTGCAGACGTCTCATGATGACCCAATCAGATAGCATCATCAGTACTAGAAGGGAATGGAATTTGTGGAGAGGAGAAGGAGGAGGAGGAGGAGAGGGGGAGGAGGAGGACTGAGAGTCTTTCATGCTCTCTGAGCTTGGTGGTATTCTTGCAGATGTTTCAATACCCAAATGGATAACATCATCAGTGCTAGAAGGGAGTGGGATTTGTGGAGTGAAGAGGAGGAGGAGGAGGAGGAGGAGGAGGAGGAGGAGGAGGAGGAGGAGGAGGAGGAGGAGGAGGAGGAGGAGGAGGAAGAGGAGGACGATGATGATGACAACGACGACGACAATGACCATGACCACGACGACAATGACGACTGTTGGGTCCTTGGTGCTCTCTGAGTTTGGTGGTTTTCTTGCAGACGTTTCATTACCCAGATAACATCATCAATGCTAGAAGGGAATGGGATTTGTGGAGTGAAGAGGAGGAGGAGGAGGAGGAGGAGGAGAAGGAGGAGGAGGAGGAGGAGGAGGAGGAGGAGGACGACGATGATGATGATGACGATGACGACGACAATGACCACAACCACGACAACAATGACGACTGTTGGGTCCTTGGTGCTCTCTGAGTTTGGTGGTTTTCTTGCAGACGTTTCATTACCCAAATAGATAACATCATCAATGCTAGAAGGGAGTGGGATGAGTGGAGAAGAAGAAGAGGAGGAGGAGGAGGAGGAGGAGGAGGAGGACGACGACGACTGTTGGGTCCTTGGTGCTCTCTGAGTTTGGTGGTTTTCTTGCAGACATTTCATTACCCAAATAGATAACACCATCAATGCTAGAAGGGAGTGGGGTTGCTTTCTATTTACATACAAGTGTCTTGCCCTGTCAGTATTGGCGGGGGTCTTCTTAGTGGTTCCTTGATTAGACTGTTGTTCACTGTTGGATTGTTTGTCTGCTTCAAGAACTTAATTCCTGGCCACTTTCAATAGCTTAGGATGGATACTTTGCCGGTATCTTGCTCTGAAATAAAGATTCCTCCGCTTAAGGCAACTGCCTCTTTCGATCCGAAAAGCTCAGAACGAATCCAGTTTTTCTTCTAACAGAACACAGCTTGAATTCACATCATTTCAAGCTGCAAAGTCCCTATTTGGGATTACATCAGTGATTTTTGGCCACTTTGGCTAAGGAACAACGCTGATTCTTCTCGGCTTAGTCATGCTGATTCTAGCACACCATCCAGTGGGTTATCAAGAAAAACAGCAGGCTGGATCTCATGGAACCGAGGTTGGGTTCATTCACCATAGAAAGACGCAGGCTGGTTTAAGCTGCGAAGGTTAAAACATATAAGGAACGGTTGCAGGAATTGGGTATATCTAGTTTAATGAAAAGAAGGACTAGGGGTGATGTGATAGCAGTCTTCCAATATTTAAGGGGCTGCCACAAAGAAGAGAGAGTCAAGCTATTCTCCAAAGCACCAGAAGACAGGACAAGAAGCGGGGTGGTGGTGGTGGTGGTGGACTAGATGACCTACAAGTTCCCTTCCAACTCTGTTAACCTGTAAACAACAAATGGAAACTAATCAAGGAGAGAAGCAATCTAGAATTAAGGAGGAATTTCCTGACATTGAGAACAATTATTTATTAGTGATATTTATATACCGCCTCATAGTGCAAGCACTCTCTAAGCAGTTTACACCATTAAGCAATGTACAGTATATTTTTACATTGCCCCCAACAATCTGCGTCCTCATTTTACCTACCTCGGAAGGATGGAAGGCTGAGTTAACCCTGAGCCAGTGAGATTTGAACAGCTGGACTCAAATGATCACAGTCAGCTAAAGTAGCCTGCAGTACTGCTCTCTAACCGCTGCGCCACCTCGGCTCTTCTTGATTAATCAGTGGAAAGACTTGCCTTCATAAGTTGTGGTTGCTCCATCACTGGAGGTTTTCAAGAATGTTCAGAAGCCTTTGCACATGCGCAGAGGGTTTGTTGCCAGCTGCTTTCAAGCAGTGACAACCGGGGAACCAGCTCGGGGGTGTGGCAAGCTGGCCATCACTACCGGTTCGGCGAAGGGGGCCAAATTTCCGCCACATGCTTACGCAAACCATTCTGAACCGGTAGTAACCCACCACTGGTGCAGCTGTTAGAATGCAGTATTGCAGGCTGACTCTGCCCACTGCCAGCAGTTCGATCCTGACCGGCTCAAGGTTAACTCAGCCTTCTATCCTTCCGAGGTCAGTAAAATGAGGACCCAGATTGTTGGGGGCAATATGTTGACTCTGCAAACCGCCCGGAAAATGCTGTAAAGGCGCTATGGGGCAGTGTATAAGTCTAAGCCTGGACGAGCCCTGATATTCTTGGGTGGCATTTCATCTAGTGATGGACCAGCCCCGATTTTGTTTAGTGAAACATGTGTTCTGCATATAATCTTATCAAGCATATTTAATTTTAATTCAGTTAATTAGTTTTGCTCTCCCCACACTACTTTTTGGAATATATTCATCCGGCACACACTGCAAGGTCAAATGTGGTTTTTGGCCTGGGGGGGAAAAATCATATTTTAATAGGATAGTAGATTTAGAAACCTCTAGGTTAACTGGGGATTTTGAAGTGAGCAACCTGCTGATAGTATTAAGCATTTTATAACCGCAGCTACTGCCATCTTCTAAGGAGAAGCAGAAGGTGGGATTCAGAGGGGAGGAAGTTTTATGTGTCTATGCCCTTAGATCATGTTTCTCAACCTTGACCAACCAAGGCTGCCTAGGGCAATGTTTCTCAACCCCGAGAACGTGAAGGTGTGTGGACTTCAACTCCCAGGATCCCACATGCTGTGGAATCCATTTAGGTCTATTCATGAAGTGATTCTGCTTTCTTGCCCCTAACAGTAACAGGGAATAAGCAGGTTTGAGATCAAGAGAGGCAACCAAGAAAGGTTTTTGGAAAATGGTTAGCTGCCTCAAGTTACATAAAGTTATGATCAGCATATGGAAGCTCCAGTTGGTGCCAAATGCAGCGGCCCGCATGGTTTTGTGCAGACCCCAGTGGGCACGTGTATCACCTCTCCTGCGGGAGCTGCATTGGTTGCCAATTTGCTTCCGGGTGAGATTCAAGGTGCTGGTTGTCACACATCTTCGCACATCTTCAAGTTGCCAGGGTTAAGAAACATTTGTTGTGGTCCACCAGAGGCCTGAGGAGCTGGCAGCAGAGTCGGACAGTGAGGAGGCTGGGGAGGAACATGGGCCAGGTCTGGAGTCCTGTGTTGGAGCCAGAAATGTGGCCCGGGCCATCTGGGAGTTCTGTGCTGACTCCAAAGCCTCCAGAGGCTGACATGAGCGAGGCAGAGGAACAGGGGGAGCCTGTTCCCAATGCACGCATGCGCAGAGCTGCCAGAAGGCAAGAACAGTTACAGAAGAAAAGGACTACTTGGGAGTAAGGCTTGGAGATGATTGGCCCTTCCTATAGGACATAAAAGTGTAGCAAACGGATGTGCTCATTGCAGGAAGCAACTTTGTTTAATTCATGGCTCAGCATTTCGGTTCTGACTCCCTGGTTCTGTTTGGCCTTGCAAAGCTCCTTGCCAATTAGGTCTTTGGCAGTGTATCAAGAGAGATAAAGGTTGGTGATATCAGCCTTCTTCCGAAAGACTTCTGTCAGACTCATTAACATTGCTTGGGACTTATTACGGCTGGGAATGAACATAATTCACAGCCGTTAAAATAAAGAGTTTTTTTGGGACTCAGTTTGTGCTTTATTATTTATCAGGAAGCCTTAGTCAGAACATCACTGTCCTAGGCTGTCTAAAAAACATATTTCCTGAGTGGATTGGAGATTCAGGCCCTCTGGCCTCAGTTCCTGGACATCGTAGGACCAGTAAGGTCAACCTGTCATGGCAATAGGCTAGTTTCATCATTTTTTATTATTCCCTTTCAGTGCTGTTTTTGCTTGATTCTATAGAATTATGTCTGCTGTCATTTGGGTAATAATTGTTAGCTTTCATACGCAGATCATAACCCATAGCTAACTTGATGCAGCTAACCATTTTCCAAAACACTTTCCTTTGTTGCCTCTCTTGAAATCAAAATATTTTATTCCCTGTTACTGTCTAGGGCAAAAAATCAGAACCACTGTGTGAATAGGCCAAAGTGAATACTTTATTACTGAGCACCTAAATTGCAAGAATCTTTTCAATGTGTTTGCCTTCCCTTGGGAAAAATCAGATATAAACCTAAGGGTTTGACTTCCAATGTTTCTTTTTCTGAAACTGACTCCAACATGCAATGTCTCTTTACTCCTCCTAGCAGGGCTTCCTCTCCTTTAGCCAGCGATTCCACCACAGTTACTCCCATGTTGGGTTTCCTACTAGTACAACACATATCCATATCTCTTTGACTTAGTTCCTCTGATCAAAAGTGGGGAAACTGTAGCCATTTATCGTCGAGGGAAAAGATTTCCTATTGTGCCATATCCAAATTCCAAGAACTGAGAGTTGGATTATTACGATCTAATTTGTTGGAATATTTTCACCTGGAGAAGTAGCTCCAGGTACCTTGAAAGACAAGTCAAGTCAAAGAGAGGACATAGTAGAGGTATGGCTATGACCAGTGGTGGGATTCAGCCGGTTTGGACTTGTTCGGACTGGTTTGGGTGAACCGGTTGTTAAATTACACACACGCACACACACTATCAAAGTGGATCCTTGGCGCTATGCTGCAATGGAGAAATGGGCAACAGAGCTGCCGGCATGAGGGAAGGTGAGGGCTGCTTTCCCTCTTTCTTCTCCCTGCTCCTCCTCCTCCCCTCGTGCTGGCCGCTCCATTGCCCATTTCTCCATTTAAGCACAACACCCAGGATCCACTTTGATGGCGGGAGGAAGTATGTAATTTAACAACCGGTTTGCCCAGGGTCAGGTTGGCCATCGCGAACCTGTTGTTAAATTATTTTAATCCCACCACTGGCTATGGCCAGCGTAACCTCATTCAGGTTGCCATATAAGCTTAATGACAGACATATAAGCTTAAAGACAGACAGATGAGTCTGTCATCTGCACCTCTATAACTGTCTGGTTTGGTTCTGCAACCCAACAAGACAGACACAGACTTCAGAGGATAATTAGAACTGCAGAAAAAACAATTACTGCCAACCTGCCTTCCATTGAGGACCTGTATACTGCACGAGTCAAAAAGAGGGCCGTGAAAATATTTACTGACCCCTCGCATCCTGGACATAAATTGCTTCAACTCCTACCCTCAAAACGACGCTACAGAGCACTACACACCAGAACAACTAGACACAAGAACAGTTTTTCCCCGAACGCCATCACTCTGCTAAACAAATAATTCCCTCAGCACTGTCAAACTATTCACTAAGGCTGCATTACTATTACTATTAGTCTTCTCATCGTTCCTATCACCCATCTCCTCCCACTTATGACTGCAGGACTGTAACTTGTTGCTTGTATCCTTACGATTTATATTAATATTGATTATTTCCTGATTGCTTATTTGTACCCTATGACAATCATTAAGTGTTTTACCTCATGATTCTTGACAAATGTATATTTTCTTTTATGTACACTGAGAGCAAATGCACCAAAGACAAATTCCTTGTGTGTCCAATCACACTTGGCCAATAAAGAATTCTATCTATCTATCTATCTTAAACAACAAGCCATGATTTAAAATATTTCCATAACGTATGGATGCCACTCTTAGAGTGAAAGAATTAAAGTCTGAAAGTCTTCTAGATAGCTCAATATGCTCCAGATCTGTTCTAAGAAAGCTTATTGCCTTGTAACAGAGATCTCCAAACTTGGAAACTTTAATACTTATGGACTTTAACTCCCAGAATTATCCCAGCATGGCTGGCTGAGGAATTCTGGGAACTGAAGTCTACAAGTTTGGAGACCCTTGCTCCATCTATACGTTAGCCATCTATACGGTAGTCTCAGGGGCAGGTTCCACTTACCTTTCGCTACCGGTACGCATCACAACATTTTGTGCGCCCGCGTCCCGCCATGCGATTCTACTTTTGCGCATGCACAGAAGGAAATTTGAAGCTGGAAAACAGCTGAGAAGCCATCCAAACCAGGAAAAAAAGTGCCGATTCTATTTCCGCGCATGTGCAGAAGGACATTTCAAGTCGAAAAAAGATGGCGGCATGCACTGACCGGGAAAGACGGCACTGGAGCCATCACGCCTAAATTGCATCATCAGTGGGCTGCTACCGGAGCGCCAGCACCAGACTGCACCGGTAGGAACCCACCCCTGGGTGGTCTATTCTCCTCTAACTTCATAAGGCTAATGCTAATCTTCAGGGCCGTCTACATGTGGCTACACATCACAACCAAGGCTGCTGTAACCTGTTGTTCTAGGATGTAAACCCACTTAGCATCTGACATTTTCATAAAAACATAAAAGTCACCGGGAAGAAAGAGTGCAACATCTTAAGCATGTGCTGGACCTGGATATTGCTGCTAATGGCATAATTAGCTCCTTCTGCATTGCTGATTAGTTAAAGAAGTTATAAATATTTATGTCTTTCCTAAGAGCTAGGAAAGAGGGGAAATTAATAACAATCTCCCTTTTATAAGTTCATTTGATCTAGATGCTCCATGTAATCATGGGGAGATTTTCATAGTTTCTATAGTAACCAGACAACCTAACTGATTCAATACAAGAGCTGCATTATTATTATGGAACATTTATAATAGCCCTTGGTGTGAATCGCTGATGTTTTTTTTAAAAAAATGTATTTCTTTGGACTTTGTATCTGCATTTAAAAGATTTAAACTGACACTATGGAAAACACAGAACCTTTGTATGAAGCCCACAGATGGAATTTAAGTTGGACCTTAATTTCTTTGGGGACATCTTTTTCTAATTTTTCTTCTGATTCCCCCCCCCTATTTTTAATTGTATCCTTGTTCTTCTTGTACCCTGCAAATGTAAGGAAGGAACATGTTATTCTTGCATAAAAACTTTGTTCTTCCCCTCTGTGTTGTCTTTTTTCTTTTCTCCTCAGATTGTTGATACGGCTGGAGGAATAAATGGATGGATGGATGCATACTTTTCTGACTCTGCTTTTAATTGCTGACTAAATATTGGGATATAAATCTATCTGTGTCTGTGTGCATGTGTGTGTGCATGTGTGTATTGTGTGTGTGTGTGTGTGTGTGTGTGTGTGTGTGTGTGTGTGTGTGTTATTTATAGGCTTTCATATTAAATCTATCTCTGTCTATCATCTATCTCTATCTAACATATCTCTATCTATATTTTAATAAAACTTCCACATTAGAATTAAATCATATACATAAATCTCTCTTGTCCGTCCATCATCCATCTATCTGTCTGTCTGTCTGTCATCTAATTTACTTATTGCGATTATGATTATGATTACGATTACGATTACGATTACGATTACGATTACGATTACGATTACGATTACTATTACTCTGTAGCTTTGCACGTACACTGAGAGCTTCTGTACTGGAGACAAATTCCTTGTCTCTTGGCCAAATAAAGTATCCTCCCCTCCCCTCCCCTCTCCCCTATCCTATCCTATCATATCCTATCCATCCATTTATCTATTTCTCTATCTTAGAAAACAAGTTAGAAGGAATTGCCATATTTTTTGGAGTATAAGACACTCTGGAGTATAAGATGCACCTTAATTTTTGGGGAGGAAAATAAGAAAAACAAATCTACCTCTGCCTACCAGCATCCATCGGTATTCATCTAGCTAGCGTCCTGTCAGTGTGTGAGAGAGTTGAGGGCTGTTTGGAAACTGAAACAGTATTTGCTGTGTGAGCAACAAGGAGTCAGCAAGGAGCCTGGGCGTGGCTGAGCTCTGCAGCTCTGAGTCTGTGCTGAGCTCTGAAACTAGTGTGCTCTGAAACTGAAACTGAAACTCCTCTCCTCTGCTTGTGTTTTGCTTATATTTACTACCTAATTGGAAAACCTGCTTTTGGTATTGTATATTTACTTCATGTGTTATATTATATAAAGAGAAGTTACTGAATCCTGCTGAATCAGTTACTTGTGTGTGCTTTCTGGATGTGATTGCTGCTGCAAACTCTGACACGTCATTGCAGCAAATAGCGAACAGCCTGGTCAGCTTCAGCACATTATTGCAGCCTGATTCAGCATGAGCAGCTGATTGGTGGGTGGATCGGCCTCCGGAATACCCTCAATCAGGTGTTCCAGGCTGCAGGGATTGCCACACCATACCCTAACCCTAACCCTAACCCTAACCCTAACCCTAACCCTAACCCTAACCCTAACCCTAACCCTAACCCTAACCCTAACCCTAACCCTAACCCTAACCCTAACCCTAACCCTAACCCTAACCCTAACCCTAACCCTAACCCTAACCCTAACCCTAACCCTAACCCCAACCCCAACCCCAACCCCAACCCCAGCCCTAACCCTAATCCCAATGCCAACCCTAACCCTAACCCTAACCCTAACCCCAACCCCAACCCCAACCCCAACCCCAACCCCAACCCTAACCCTAACCCTAACCCTCGGTGCCTCACGTTTTTGGCTACATTCGGTGTATAAGATGCACCCAAATTTTCACCCTCTTTTAGGGGGAGAAAGTGTGTCTTATACTGCGAAAAATACGGTACTTCACAGAAAAAGTAGTGGAAGCTTGGAACCAACTTCCACTGGAGGTAGCAGGTCAATCACCAGTAACTGAGTTTAAACATGCTTGGGATAAACACATATTCATCATCCGACAAAAAACAATTAAAAAAATAAGATAGTATTAATAATAAAAAATAAAAATCCAAAGAGCAGGCTTGATGGACCATTAGGTCTTGTCAGAAGATCTTTCTTGCCGCAATTTGTTAAGTGAATCACTGCCGTTGTTAAATTAGTAACATGGTTGTTAAGTGAATCTGGCTTCCCCGTTGACTTTGCTTGTCGGAAGATCGCAAAAGGGGATCGCGTGACCCCAGGACACAGCAATGGTCATAAATACGAGTCAGTTGCCAAGCGTCTGAATTTTGATCATGTGACCCTGGACATAGTGGGACAGTCGTAAGTGCATGGAGCAGTGATAAGTCACTTTCCCCAGCACATACCTGTTCATACCTTTGAACAGTCATTAATTTTTTATAATTAATGACTGTTTTTATTATAAAACATATTTTTATAATTATTTTTTTATAATTTTATAAATTATAATTTTTATAATTTTATAAATTATAATTTTTATAATTTTATAAATTATAATTTTTATAATTTTATAAATTATAATTTTTATAATTTTATAAATTATAATTTTTATAATTTTATAAATTATAATTTTTATAATTTTATAAATTATAATTTTTATAATTTTATAAATTATAATTTTTATAATTTTATAAATTATAATTTTTATAATTTTATAATTTTATAATTAATTTTTTATAGTCATAAATTGTCTAATTTTTACCTATACATACTTTGCTTTTGTTTATGTTTATATCATACCTGTTATCTTGTACACGTGTTGACAAAATAAATAAATAAATAAAAATTAAAGAAATGGTCATAAGCTGAGGACTACCTGTATGTAGTACATAAGAGCTGAAGAAGGCTCCAGAGAGACATTGCATGCACATGTGCTCGTATATGTCATCGATACGTGTGCTCTCATGATTATGTGTGTCATCATGAACTCAATTCCATAAAAAGGGAATAATAATGTGGATGGAAGGGATTTACACCCTCACCCCTTCCTCACCCCTCACCATCTTTATACAAGATGGCGGAGGCAGGAAGCAATTAATTTCCCAGATAAGGGCACACTATCGGAGAGGCCTTTATGGAAATAAATTGTAATGTTTTAAGAATTTATTGTACTTAATTAACTCCACGCTTTTAATAATTGTACTACACGAGGATCTGTACGGGGGAGAAAATAATTGCTCTTTTTTTAAAAAAAATTGAATTTCACTATTAAAATGGCGGGGGAAATTAAGTCTAGTGTTTTACTGCTAGGAATCTGTATGGGGCCGTTTTTAAATAAAATAACTTAGAGCGATTTACATCGCCGTAAATTATGTTGCATTAAATTACAAATTGCATTATGATGTGGCTGGAGCGAAGCCAAAAAGGACAACCTGGCTGGATCTGGCTAGAAGCGGAAAGGAAAGTTTGACGCCGTTCAGATAAGTATGCTGCTCCTTCACGGGTTGTCAGACCTACGAACCAAAACAAACTTGACGCTGTCAAAATAGAAATGTCAACTCTGAACATTAACATTCTGAAAGTCAATGAACCGAAATCGATTGAAATGAATCACTTCACTCGAGGGCCGCATTAGATCTTCGGTTGCAGACGAGCAAATCATTAAAAAAAATAAAAATGGAGGGGACATCCTTATAGGTAGTCCTCCTCATACGACCACAATTGAGCCCAACATTTATGTTGCTAAGTGAGACATCGGTTAAGTGGGCTATACACCATTTTACGACTTTCCTTGCCACCGTTGTTAAGTGAATCACTGCGGTTGTTAAATTAGTCACACAGTTGTTAAGTGAATCTGGCTTCCGCATTGACTTGACTGGTCAGAAGGTTGCCAAAGGGGATGACGTGACCCCGGGACACTGCGACCGTCATAAATGGGTTTTATGACCGTCATAAATCAGTTGCCAAGCATCCAAATGTAAATCAGGTGACCATGGGAAATGCTGCAACGGGCATCAGTGAAAAAAGTGGCCGTAAGTCACTTTTTTTCAGTGCCGTTGTAACCTGGAACGGTCACTAAGCAAAATGTTGTAAGTCGAGGACTATTTGTATTAGCAAAAGGGTAACGATCAAATATCAGAGAATGATCTGGATATTGATCCAATCAATCATTCTTACAACGAGGCCGTGATTCAATGGTGTTCCTCAAATTGATGCTACATACTGTAGGAAGATTTGAACTTTTTTTAAAAAAATCCTTTTATAAATTTTTATTTTGTTAAAAACAAGGTTAAAACACAAAACTCAAAAAAAAAATCCAAACGAACAAAAAACAAAAACAAAATAAAAACACAAAACAATCGAAACATTAAAAAGTGCATTAACCTCTCCCCCACATATACAGATAGTCCTTGAGTTATAACCACAATTGACCCCCAAATTTATCTTGTTAAGTGAGACATTGGTTAAGCGGGTTTTGCCCCATTTTGCGACTTTTCTTGCCATGGTTGTTAAGTGAATCATTGCAGTTCTTAAATTAGTCACACGGTTGTTAAGTGAATCTGGTTTCCCTATTGATTTTGCTTGCCAGAAGGTCGCAAAATGAGTCAGTTGCCAAGCATTCGAATTTTGATTGTGTGACCATGGGAATTCTGCAATGGTCGTAAGTGTGAAAAACGGTCATGAGTCATTTATTTATTTATTTATTTATTTATTTATTTATTTATTTATTTATTTATTTAGTCAAACATGTAAGTATAAACATGATTTGAATACATGAAATTAATAAGAATAAAATTTTATTTTATTTTATTTTATTTATTTTATTTATTTATTTTGTCAATCTCGTATTAGACAATACATATAAGTATATACATAATTTGAGTACGTGAAATGGATATGAATAAAAGGGAACATTAGGACAGGGACAGTAGGCACGCTGGTGAGCTTATGCACGCCCCTTTACAGACCTCTTAGGAATGGGGTGAGATCGACAGTGGACAGTCTAAGGTTAAAGTTTTTGGGGTTTGGGGAAGAAACCACAGAGTCAGGTAGTGCATTCCAGGCATTGACCACTCTGTTGCTGAAGTCGTATTTTCTGCAATCGAGTTTGGAGCTGTTTACCTTAAGTTTGTATCTATTGTGAGCTCGTGTATTGTTGCGGTTGAAGCTGAAGTAGTCATTGATAGGTAGGGCATTGTAGTAAATAATTTTATGTGCTACACTTAGGTCAGACCGAAGGCAACGTAGTTCTAAGTTGTCTAAGCCCAAAATTTCAAGTTTGGTGGCATACGGTATTCTGTTGCGAACGGAGGAGTGGAGGACTCTTCTCGTGAAATATCTCTGGGCACGTTCAATTGTATTAATGTCTGATATGCCGTTGTAGCTTCAAACGATCCCTAAACAAATGTTTGTAAGTTGAGGAATACCTGTATTAAACTCTGGACATCATCTTCACTCTTATATGTAACAGATCCTTATGTCTGATTACACGCTAACATATACACACATTATTTCATCCAGAACAACGTCAAGATCAGAGGTCTTCTTTAGATGCCTCCTCCATCCCCCAAAATGATGATCAGCTAGAAGAAGCCAAGACACAGTTTCCAGTTTCCAGCACGGAAAAATGACTATCAAAATGAGCTGGGGAAACAGACATTGGAAATTTATATTTTAAAAAAACCTTACAAGCTGCTCTCGGTTGGCTTCTTCTGATGAACCCAGAATTTCAGAGTTCTTAGTCTTTGTTCAGGACATAATATATTCAGTAGCAAACAGAGAAGATGGCAGTCTGTGGTTGTGTTGGGATAGCTACCCACACGGAAGAGCTTTTGATGCGTTTATTGAGAATTCATGACACGCAGGAACTGTACTGGTTGTACATGGATTCTGTCCTGGTGGGAAGTGGAGTAGTGACTGACCTCCTTCTTCAAAAGCAAGACAAGAAAAGAAAACTACGGAGGGAAAATATCCAGAGCATCACGTTGGAAGTTCTTCTCAACCTCTAACCTTCTTCATGGCTGTTGTGCTATGGGTCATGTAACCGGGAGAGGAGATTAAAAATGGAAGAGTTGTTAAAGAGTTTAAAGAACACTGTTTGCTTTTAAATGTCTATGGAGATTCTCAATCATCCAGGTCATGGTTGTCCCAAGGGTGCTTTTTCGAAAGGCTACTGGACTTGGTCTTTCACTTCTCCTCCAAGAAGTGCATTCTAACCACTGCACTACCACAGAGATGGTTAGTATTGTGTAATGGGCTGCAGTAGGCAAGAAGCAAACCAGCATAGCTACAACAGTGTTTATTGACTCAAAACTGGAACTGAGGAACAGCAGGCAATGCCTGTAATTTAAACTCTGGGTCCACAGGGTCTTAACCAATCATAATACTTGAAAACCCTGCCCAAATTTGAATGTTCAAAGTTTCCCTCCAAAACAATTGGAGTTCACAGTTAGGGTCATCTAAAGGTTAGTTTCACTTTAGCAGGGCTTAACACAACTATATATATTCAATACATAACAGTTAAGTTGGGTAATTGACATAATGAACAATTATTTGGGCAATCTTTAGGAGTCAGTTGAGGATGGGGGCCTGGTGCACTCTGATCCATGTGGTCACAGAGTCAGACACAACTTAGCAACTGAACAATACTGTCACCATCCTACATTAAAATCTTTTCAGACAGGGATAATGCTGGCTGAATTTGAAAGTCATGGCATGACCTCAGAATAGAATAGAATAGAATAGAATAGAATAGAATAGAATAGAATAGAATAGAATAGAATAGAATAGAATAGAATAGAATAGAATAGAATAGAATAGAAAATATGGAATGGAATGGAATGGAATGGAATGGAATAGAATAGAATAGAATAGAATAGAATAGAATAGAATAGAATAGAATAGAATAGAATAGAATAGAATAGAAAATATGGAATGGAATGGAATGGAATGGAATGGAATGGAATAGAATAGAATAGAATAGAATAGAATAGAATAGAATAGAATAGAATAGAATAGAATAGAATAGAATAGAATAGAATAGAAAATATGGAATGGAATGGAATGGAATGGAGTAGAGTAGAGCAGAGCTGAGCTGAGTTGGAAGGGACCTTGGAGCAGGGCCGTCTTAACAGCATTATGGGCCCCGGGCAAAGCAGTGTACTGGGGCCCCTAAGACAACTACTCACAGGAATAAAAATGTAAATGGTCGATAAAATTAAACATATATTTGCATGTTAGTATTAATTTTAAAAATGCAGTAAAATGTAATAAATATGTTGCTGTATTTATATGATACAGGGTGCATTGAAGGGTTAACATACTTAACAAGGGTTTTAGATTGCGTAGTGCCTTTCCAACGTTATCTTCTGTAAAATCGATGTGTATTAGATCATTGTGATTGTTTGTGGTTCGACTAGGAAATATTGGACATGAGTTGTTGCTGTTTACAAAGACTGAGCCGAAGAAAGTGTTAAAGAGGTTGGCTTTAACGGTTTCATCGTTATAGTCTTTATTGTTAGGTCGTTTTAGGGGTGGGATAGTTTTCCTCTCTTTAAGTTTGTTGTTTACAAAATTGTAGAAGGCATGATTTTCCCCTTATCCTTTCCAGAAATACATTTCAAAATCTTTAATCATGAACGCTTTGACCGGGATCAGCCTTAAAAAAAATCCCACGGACGTCCCTGCAATTGATTGCCCCAAAGCCACGTAGCCACGCTACCCTCACAAGTCGAAACAGGATGCTGCTTTTCTTCACACTCTGGGGTCTACAGCACCTTTTCTTTCAGAAAATAAAACACCTTATTCAAAGCGGCTATCATCTACTGAGGCGAGAGGAAATTCACTCAGCAGTTTCTACTGTGGCCGAAAGGAAACAAACGAACGAACTTACAACTGGGAGAAAAATCACCCTGGAAACTTCATTAGCACGATGACTTCCTAAAAAGGTTGACCAAGATTTTTCTTAAGGCCAAAAAACCCTCCACAAAAATCCAAGCAGTATAAAACAAGAAAATAGATCTGTGGGTCTTCCTCCCGCAAGACGTCCAATTTAAGTTCAGTCACAAAGAAGAATAAAGCAATGACATCTGCCTGAAGTCAGAAGCAGCTGGTGAGGGGGAGAGGTGAAATATTTTATTTCCTTACCTAGTCTGTTCTCTTCGGAATAGGATGACATTCAAGCCCTCAAGAACAGGGCCAAAGTTAACTGGTGCTTGAAAGATAAGTTAGCTCCAAGGCCTCTTTCTTCGTGTCGTATTCCAACGAGATTTTAATTTTCCTGCAAGCTAATATATTTACAAAGCAGAAAAACACAAAGGCTTCTAATTAGTGTAACGGTGACTGGGGTTTTTTTTAACTGGCAAAAGATAGCTTCTTTCATAGTACATATGATTAACTCATAGAGAGCCAGTTTGGTCTAGTGGTTAAGGCACCAGGCTAGAAACTTGAGGACTGTGAGTTCTAATTCTGCCTTAGCCTAAGGTGACCAGACGTCCCGATTTTGGCGGGACACACCCGCTTTTTCGCAATTTGTCCCGCGTCCCGCCCGCCCTCTTAAAAAGTCCCGATTTTTAAACCTCCGACGGGAGAAGGCAGAGATACCAGCAGTTTAAAACGAAGCTCCACCCAACACCCAACGCCCAAAATCTAAAGGCAACTACCGGCCAGTTACGGCAGTTGAGGAGTCCGACAAAGAATTCGGAAATTGCATGATTGGCCGCCGAACCTGAGCACCCCTTCCAAAAACCCTAATGGCCAGCATGAAATGCGGCTTTAAATCTCCCTCCAGTAAGCAGGGAGGGCGTGGCTTTTTGCAGACCTCCGGCCTATCGCAGAGTAGGAAGAAATACGTGCAAAAACCCCGCTCTCGTTTCTCTTTAAGAAAGGCAGCCAATCATTCTTTCTCAGCCCAACTTATTATCTTGCAGAGTTGATGTTGTGGGGCGAAAATAGGCGGAAGCGGTATTGGGTATGTTTGCTGCCATCAGTTATAAAAAAATAACGAGGCGAGATTTAAAAAAAAATAAACTGAATATATCTTTTTAGCTTGATTGTTACTAGATTCCTCCTTGTTTCCGTGGTGCCTTCCGCGCGCGCGTCTCCATTGTACAGCCACAGTGATCCTATTTGCTCTAGTTTTTAACTCTTCGGGGATCTCTCCCCCCTCCTATTTTACTACTCTCCCCTCACCTGCATTATTAGAGGAACTGAGGAAGAGTTGTCCGGAGCTGTTCCAAGGATGAGGAAGAGAAAGCCATTGTGCTTCAACCTGAGTGCCTTTGGTGGCCTATCGCCTTCTTATATCGTCGGGCTTTCTAATTTGCATGCCCCAGGTAGCGGTCATTGGCTCCCCGGTCACTGTGGCTGTACCGGGGAGCCTGCGTGCTTGTCATCAATGGAGACGCGCACGCGGAAGGCACCACGGAGCAGAGGCACCTGGCGAGTGAGCGGGCAGGCGGGCAAGAGACGCGGGCAGGAGCCTGCCGCCGATGCCGCCACTCGCCTCGCTCGCCAGGTGCCTCTGCTCCGTGGTGCCTTCCGCGCGCGCGTCTCCATTGATGACAAGCACGCGGGCTCCCCGGTACAGCCACAGTGATCCTATTTGCTCTAGTTTTTAACTCTTCGGGGAGTTCAATGGAGACGCGCGAGCGGAAGGCACCATGGAGCAGAGGCACCTGGCGAGTGAGGCGAGTGGCGGCATCGGCGGCAGGCTCCTGCCCGCGTCTCCTGCCCGCCTGCTCGCCAGGTGCCTCTGCTCCGTGGTGCCTTCCGCGCGCGCGTCTCCATTGAACTCCCCGAAGAGTTAAAAACTAGAGCAAATAGGATCACTGTGGCTGTACCGGGGAGCCCGCGTGCTTGTCATCAATGGAGACGCGCGCGCGGAAGGCACCACGGAGCAGAGGCACCTGGCGAGCGAGCAGGCAGGCGGGCAGGAGACGCGGGCAGAAGCCTGCCGCCGATGCCGCTTTCTCTCTTCCTCATCCTTGGAACAGCTCCGGACGACTCTTCCTCAGTTCCTCTAATAATGCAGGTGAGGGGAGAGTAGTAAAATAGGAAGGGGGAGAGATCCCCGAAGAGTTAAAAACTAGAGCAAATAGGATGCAAAGAAAGAAACGCGCTGCCGGCTCCCGAAGGGAAGGCGTGAGGCGAGGAAAGGCCTCCCACCTCCCCCCCCCACCTGGACGCCGACATTGGCGGTCTGTTGCCCTCTGCGCATGCGCAGCGTTCTGCGCATGCGCAGAGGGCAAAACTCAAATGGGCGGCCCCGCCCCCCGTCAGTGTCCCGCTTAAAAAAAAAAAATCTGGTCACTTTACCTTAGCCATGAAAGCCAGCTGGCTGACTTTGGGCCAATCACCAGGAGATGGTGAATTCTAGTCCCACCTTAGCCATGAAAGCTTGTTGGATGGTTTTGGGCCAATCACCAGGAGATGGAGAGTTCTAGTCCCACCTTAGCCATGAAAACCAGCTGGCTGACTTTGGGCCAATCACCAGGAGATGGTGAGTTCTAGTCCCACCTTAGCCATGAAAGCTTGTTGGATGGTTTTGGGCCAATCACCAGGAGATGGTGAGTTCTAGTCCCACCTTAGCCATGAAAGCTTGTTGGATGGCTTTGGGCCAATCACCAGGAGATGGTGAGTTCTAGTCCCACCTTAGCCATGAAAGCTTATTGGATGGCTTTGGGCCAATCACCAGGAGATGGAGAGTTCTAGTCCCACCTTAGCCATGAAAGCTTGTTGGATGGTTTTGGGCCAATCACCAGGAGATGGTGAGTTCTAGTCCCACCTTAGCCATGAAAGCTTGTTGGATGGCTTTGGGCCAATCACCAGGAGATGGTGAGTTCTAGTCCCACCTTAGTCATGAAAGCTTATTGGATGGCTTTGGGCCAATCACCAGGAGATGGTGAGTTCTAGTTCCACCTTAGCCATGAAAGCTTGTTGGATGGCTTTGGGCCAATCACCAGGAGGTGGTGAGTTCTAGTCCCACCTTAGCCATGAAAGTGTATTGGCTGAAGATAGAATAGTTGAACAGAAAATGCACATGCGTATGCGCGCGCGCACACACACACTCTACATTGCTCAGAAAACTGCATAAAATCTGAGTTAGAATATGCTGCACTGCAAGAGCAGGTAGGATCAGAAAAATAATTGATCTAAAGCTTTGACTTGAAGCTGATTCAATCAAAGCACCACATGAAGCTGAATTATCAAATCAGGATGGTGAACTAAAGTGACCCACAGAACAGGGTACTTTTTAACTGGTTTATCACTTCACTGGACATCTTCACATGTACAATTAGATGACTTAGTGGATTGACGATTCTAATAAAATCAAGTCACTTTGATGGTTCAGTTCGGATCTTGAGCCATTCACAAATCTCTAGGGAAGAGTCATATAGGTATATTTGAAGACTCGGAGACCTGCTTTAGATTCTTAACTTGTATGGACAATCTTTATGGGTGGGGTAACTTTTGTTAACAGTTACAGAGTTCGAAGGGACCTTGGAGGTCATCTAGTCTAACCCCCTGCTCTTGCAGGAGACCTACACTGTTTCTGATAAATGGCTGTCCATTCTCTTTTTAAAAGTCTCTCGTGATGACAACTTCTAAAGGCAATTTGTCCCACTGGTTAATTGTTCTCAATGTCAGGAATTTTCTCCTTAGTTCTAGGCTGCTTCTCTCCTTGATCAATTTCCATCCATTGCTTCTTGTCCTGCCTTCAGGTGCTTTGGAGAATAGGTTGACCCCCCTCTTCCTTGTGGCAGCCCTTCAAGTATTGGAAGACTGCTATCATGTCATCCCTGGTCCTTCTTTTCATTAGACTAGACATATCCAGCTCCCGCAATCATCTTTTCCCCTAGGTTTTAGCTTTGTATGTTTTAGCTTCTAGGCCAGTGGTTCCCAACCTTTTTGTGATCGAGTACCACTTGGAGGTCCCGTACAGTCGCTGCATACCACCTGGTTCCAGAGAAACTAAATTCACTTTATTTCCATAATTGTACCGTTCCTTTTTTGGCCCCGCGCATCCAGCAACTGGATTCTCGGGCCGCTGGGACCAGGTGGGTGGCGTTTGGCAACAGTTGCAAATCGTTGCCAGATTATCTTGTGTTAGGCAGTAAACATTTTTGTGAAGTAAAAAATAACTAACTGAAAATCGTTCATGACCCCGAAAGTGTTCGCGTACCACCTGGAAGGCCCTCGCGTACCACTAGTGGTACACGTACTACAGGTTGGGAACCACTGGTCTAGGCCCTTTATGGATATGCTTGGGTCTCCTGAATTCTGAAGAAATGCAAACCAGAGACCATTTCCTACCTCATGCTCTGCCTTCCCCCGTCTGCATTAAGAACCAAAAAATACCTCATAGAGTTGTTTGCGGGGATTAAATAGTTCAAAAATCCCAGTTTAAACAGCTAGCGTTGGGTAGAACAAATCGGTGGCCCTCCATTATTTAGACATGTGCAAATGCAAATGCACAGATGCACAGAAAGATGTGATTGCTTCTGGTGATAGAATTCAAATTGCGCTCAAGCTGTGAACTCAATGGGCTGTGGTGCCATTTGAAAACTATATTCTTCTCCATTCTTCCCAAACGTTCTCTTTTCCCCATCTTCCCACCCTCCGCCGCAAAAACCCTGATTACTAACTTTCCTACTTGCAGAAAGATGACAGGTTTTGCCTCATAGTGTGCCTCCATGTGTGTCTGTGTGTTTTATCCACCCAAAGGACCATATGTTTTTCCGTCGCCGTATGATTACTAACTGCTGAGCTTGGTGGCATACTGTCCGGTATGAAGAAGACACAAAGCCTGCGGCAAAAATTCCAGAAGTAATAAGTTCTGTGTGGTTTCTCTAGCCCTGAGGAGATAATAGATAATGGATTTGGAGTGTTAGAAGAAAATTCTGGTTCATTCCAAGCTGGGTTCAAAGAAGACAAAGCAACTGTTTATTTGACAGTGTTAAATGTATATTTACCGATAAAGAAATAAAGTATACATTTTTTGAAGCTATTCAGCTCTAATCAGCTAGCCGTACCCTTCTGGGATTCGAACCCAGACTACTTACATATTAGATAGATGTATTAAACTCTAAGCTATGGGCTCTCCTTCCTTTGTTGGCTATACCAGGGAAGAAATTAAGTGTTTTTTTATCAGGGCAACCTGGTGTACTCAAATATAGGATGGAGCATACTGCTTCTGCTTTCGCCTTTCAGCCCCAATCCAGGAGCCTTTGCTGCAGAGATGGTATTCAGCTGATTCGGACTGGTTCGCCCGAACTGGTAGTGGGAATCGTGAAAATCGTGGGTATCGTGGAAATCGTGGGTATCGTGGGTGCCACCCGCCCGCCTGCCCTGGCTCTATGTCATCTTATTTAGGCATGTTTTTGAGGCCGGGCGCATGCACGGAAGGTGCACACGAGCAAAGTGCATCCGCGGAAGGCTGGGTGCATGTGCAGAAGGCAGACACGCACATGAACCGGGCGCACGCATGCACGAAGCGAGCGAGTGTGTGTGCATGGGACGAACCGGTAGTAATATAATGAGAAACCCACCTCTGCTTTGCAGGCAGTCGCTTTCATGACAAACTATTTTTGTGTTAAATTTATTTGTTAAATGTTTATTTGGCAGCGAAACGGGCAGTTTAGTAATCAAAAGTGGCCACACATTAAAAGACAGGAACAGTAATATTTATAGGAGGCTCTGTGATTTGATTGTAGGAAGGAGGCCACAACTGAATCATAGAATCATAGGGCCCGAAAAGCAACCTTGGAGGTCTTCTAGCCACCCCAAAATCTGACTTCTTTGCTTAAGGTTGCATGTCCCACTGCTGACTTCTGGAAATGCTTTTGATGTTCAGCTCAGAAGGTAGGAGAGGATGAGTCAGACCCACTCAGATCAGAAGGGAGCAGAAGGGAAACAAAAGTGGAGGGCTGATTTTTCACTGCAGACTATTTTTCTTGGAAATGTTAATTGGTTCCCAAAAATCTCTCTCCCACCCCTTTTGACTTTATTCCATTTGCTTTCTGTGTAAAATGCTCACATTTGCCTACATGCCTTATTATTTTTGCCCTATTATGATTATGATTATTATTATCCATGCTTTTATTCTTCATTGCCCACGTTTGCCCTGCATAAAATTTTCAGATGGTCAGGTAAGAGAAGGTGATAGGAACTATAATTTATAGCTTGTAGATCATCTATTCTCTCTCTCTCTCTCTCTCTCTCTCTCTCTCTCTCTCTCTCTCTCTCTCTCTCTCTCTCTCTCTTTCATACACACACACACATAATCTATCATCTCTGTCATATTTTACTCTCTTGTCTGTCTGCCTGCCTGCCTGCCTGCCTGCCTGCCTACCTACCTACCTACCTACCTACCTATCATCTATCTATCTATCTATCTATCTATCTATCTATCTATCTATCTATCTATCTATCTATCTATCTATCTATCTATCTATCTATCTATCTATCTATCGCTTTCATACACACACACACACATAATCTATCATCTCTATCATATTTTACTCTCTTGTCTGTCTGTCTGTCTGTCTGTCTGCCTGCCTGCCTGCCTGCCTACCTACCTACCTACCTACCTACCTACCTACCTACCTACCTACCTACCTACCTACCTACCTACCTATCATCTATCTATCTATCTATCTATCTATCTATCTATCTATCTATCTATCTATCTATCTATCTATCTATCTATCTATCTATCTATCTATCTATCTATCATCGTATCTACTGATTCTATCTATCTATCTATCTATCTATCTATCTATCTATCTATCTATCTATCTATCTATCTATCTATCTATCTATCTATCTATCTATCTATCTATCTATCTATCTATCTATCTATCGCTTTCATACACACACACACATAATCTAACATCTCTGACATATTTTACTCTCTTGTCTGCCTGTCCGTCCAGTCTGTCCGTCCATCCGTCCATCCGTCCCTCCCTCCCTCCCTCCCTCCCTCCCTCCCTCCCTCCCTCCCTCCCTCCCTCCATCCATCCATCCATCCATCCATCCATCCATCCATCCATCCATCTATCTATCTATCTATCTATCTATCTATCTATCTATCTATCTATCTATCTATCTATCTATCTATCTATCTATCTATCTACCATCTGAACATCCCAGATACAGTATTGGCAATTCGCAAGAACCAAGAATTTTTGCTGAAAACTGCAGGAAATGATAACATGTTTGGTCTAGTCTAGTGGGTAAGGAAACAGACCAAAAGAAAGGAGACTGTGAGTTCTAGTTCCTTCTTAGGCATGAAAGCCTGAGCCTCTGAATCAGGGGTGAAATTCAGCAGGTTCTGACAGGTTCTGGAGAATCGGAAGCGGAAATTTTGAGTAGTTCGGAGAACTGGCAAATACCACCTCTGCCTGGCCCCAGAGTGGGGAGGGAATGGGGATTTTGCAGTATCCTTCCCCTGCCATGCCCACCAAGCCACGCCCACAGAACCAGTAGGGAAAAAGTTTGAATTTCACCCCTGCTCTGACCAAATCACCAGGAGACAGTAAGTTCTACTCCCGCCTTAGGCATTAAAGCCAACTGAGTGACTTTGAGCCAATCACCAGGGGATAGTAAGTTCTAGTCCCGCCTTAGGCATGAAAGCCAGCTGAGTGACTTTGAGCCAATCACCAGGCGATAGTAAGTTCTAGTCCCGCCTTAGGCATGGAAGCCAGATGAATGACTTTGAGCCAATCACCAGGAGACAGTAAGTTCTACTCCCGCCTTAGGCATGAAAGCCAGCTGAGTGACTTTGAGCCAATCACCAGGGGATAGTAAGTTCTAGTCCCGCCTTTGGCATGAAAGCCAGCTGAGTGACTTTGAGCCAATCACCAGGAGACAGTAAGTTCTAGTCCTGCCTTAGGCATGAAAGCCAGCTGAATGACTTTGATCCAATCACCAGGGGATACTAAGTTCTAGTCCCGCCTTTGGCATGAAAGCCAGCTGAGTGATTTTGAGCCAATCACCAGGAGACAGTAAGTTCTACTCCCACCTTAGGCATGAAAGCCAGCTGAGTGACTTTGAGCCAATCACCAGGAGACAGTAAGTTCTAGTCCCGCCTTAGGCATGGAAGCCAGCTGAGTGACTTTGACACAGTCACTTTCTCTCAGCCCAACTCACCTCACAAGGTTGTTATCGTAGGGAAAATAGGAGGAGAGAGGTATGTTCCATATGTTAGCTGCTTTGAGTGATTTGTAAAGATAAGAGAGACAGGATGCCAATAAATAAATAAGCAAACACGTCCGTAAAATACCTGATTTTTCTGCTTGCTTTGTTATCAGCTTTTTTCCTCAGTTTACCATGCAAATATTTTAGTTGGAAATTAAAGTGGTATTTTCCAATGTTCTTATGCACACCCACGCTCCGTGTTCAACTGTGTCCTCCTTCTTTTGTTGAATTTGAAAATCAGCAGCAGAGCAAGGGGAGACATCCAGACACAAGGTACGGCGCCTGCTCCCATATGGGTTCGAGCAGAATTATTTGAGGAATCAATTATCCAGTGACCAGAATTATTAAATGCTTTTTTAAAAAAACATGACTAGAGAGATACAGTGTAGAGCATAATAGGATGTGACTGGTGTTGGCTTAGGGCAAGTATTTGAGTTTGAAATAAATACCCATATTAGTCAGAAATGCAATCTTTGCTGCTGAATTAAATTTAATGGTATTATAAAAGGTTTGCGAAGGAATTATCTGTATTATTAGCCTATCACAGGCCCACGTGGCTTGAATGTGTTTTAAATGAGAAGAGGCCACCCGTTCAGAATATCAGAAGCATTAAATCAGACTAAAGAGGTAGGAGAGAGAAACCTGGAGGTGGAGTCAAGAGAGTCATCAGTCTAGAGTTATTATCTTCCCACAAGCTATCTAAGCCGAGCCTCTCTTGTTTGAAGAAAAATCCAGTCTGGTTCCAAGCCAGGAGAAAGATGCTGGAAATAAAATGGAGGCTGGTTACAAGGAAAGGAGGTTATTAGAGTTCGTTGCAGAAAAATCAATTTCCAGAAGCACCCACAGATGACTGATTCAGCTGGATTCATTAACTTATTTATATACAAGAATAGAGATGAAGTAAATTTTACAATACCAATATAGATTCTTCTTCAAGCAGTTACAGGTAGCAGAGAACAGTTACCGTATTTTTTGGAGTATAGGACGCACTGGAGGAAAACAAGGAAAAAAGTATTCTGAACCAAATGGTGTAGTAATATATTATTTAATAAAATGCCAGTGTAGCAGAATATTTTTTACAACCATGTACACTTTTTACAAACTTCAAACTTGACAGCTTTAAGACTAGTGGACTTCAACTCCCAGAATTCCTCCTCCAGTCATGCTAGCTCAGGATTGGGAGTGGAAGTCCACAAGTCTTAAACTTGCCAAGTTTGAAGACCCTTGCACCCCTAACCCCTAACCCAGGGGTCTTCAAACTTGACAGCTTTAAGACTAGTGGACTTCAACTCCCAGAATTCCTCCTCCAGTCATGCTAGATGGGGTACTTAGAAGGCAAAAACACCTCAATTTTTGTGAAAAACGGGCCATTTTTTGTCCGTTTTTTTGTTGCAAAAACGGGGCATGCAGAGGGTTTGGGAAGCCTTCAGAGCACTCCTACGGGGAGGGGTAGGCAAAAATGCCCCCGTTTTTGCAAAACACAGCCATTTTTTGCCCTTTTTGCAAAAACAGGGGTGTTTTTGCCTTCTCCCACCCCCTAGGAGCGTTCTGCAGGCTTCCCAAACCCTCTGCGCACCCCATTTTTGCGAAAAACAGGCCCATTTTTTTTTTTGCAAAAATGGGACGCAGGGGTGGGTCTTTGGGAGGCCAAAAATGGCTGCATTCGGTGTATAAGACACACTGACATTTCCACCCTCTTTTTGGGGGCCAAAAAGTGCGTCTTATACTCCGAAAAATACGGTAATCAAAGAACCATCAAGATCACTCCTACCAACACGAGTAGGGGAAGCCGCTTATATAAAAAAACAGAGAGCAAACTCCAGCACTGATGATGTTACCTAGTTGGGTAATGAAACGTCTGCAAGAAAACTTCTGAGCACAGAGAGTATCAAGGACCCCAGAGTTCAACCCTGAACTACAAATATTCTACCAGGAGATGGCAGTACTGATGCACTACGAACTCTGACGTGTTCTTTTACATCCGAACTTTCCTATCAGTAGCAGGAAGTTGCGGTGGGAAAAAGACTGTGTTTCTTTTGTTCATGAAACAGAAGCCTGCATTGAATAATTGTCATTGAAATGTAAGCTCAGTAGGTGAATTTATGACTGTTGGGGAAAAGAAATCTTTCCAACTGAAATTCACTGCTAAGTGCAGGTTGATGAAGGTGACGACTGTGTTGACCCGAGTATCATGCATCACTAGGCCCAAAAATGTAAAGATGACGAACCAGGAAGAGCAGATGTGGGTGATCAGATCTGAAGTGAACAGTCTGCGGCCGCCACTGATGAGTTTCACATGAGAAAGTTTAATGAAGTGATTAGGGAGAACTGGCGGCTCCATCAAGGGAGCTTTCTGTCAAGCATGGCATTTCGCGGAAAAAAACACGGGTCACATTATTGATGTTATTCAATATTGAAAGATTGGCGCAGGATGGCTTTCTTGCATGATGATGACAGCGGAGAAGGAAGTGTCGAGAGTTGAAATTTGCCAGTGACTGTTGTCATACCATGTCACTGGAGATGAAGAATTTGTTTCACGGGATTGTGACACCGAAGGAAATAATTATGACCCAGAATTGAAGCAGTCATGCGTGGAAGATCATCACAAAGTTCACCCATGCAAAGAAACAATGAACAAACTCAGGTTTCAGTAGGGAAAACTCATTGTTAAATGAGTTAACTGGATTAGGGGGCTGGAGGCTAAAATACACAAGGAGCAGTTACAGGAATTGGGTCTAAGGTGACCAGATGTCCCACTTTTGGCGGGACAGACCCGCTTTTTAGCAATTTGTCATGCATTCCACGGCGTTTCAAAAAACTCCCGCTTTTTAAACCTCCGACGCCGGTTTGGGCCTATTGCCTCTGATTGCTCCTGCAACACCGCCAATGACAGCGGGACGCCCCGCCTCCCATCTGTGCGGCGGGAAAAGCCCGCGCCTGCGCACGGCCTACCTGGACTTCGGAGCGGCTTCGGAGAGGAGGGGGGGTTTCCCGCCCTCCAGCTGGCTGGCGGAGCGTGTGCACGCGCAGAAGAGGCACTTCGAAAGAGCCGGGCGGGAAGCGGGCGGGAGAAGCCCTGCACTGCGACCGCCGCCAGTTCCATCGGCTCTACGCCGACGAACAGGTAAGCCTGCGCTAGTAGGAACCCACCCCTGGCTGCGATGAAGGGGGGGTGTTTGGGGGGGGTGCACAAAGCTGCGGGATAAGAGAGACGGACCCATCCTGTCTTGCTCCCCTAGAAACCCACCCCCCATCAATGGTGTCCCGCTTTAAAAAAAATAAAATCTGGTCACATTAGGTATGTCTAGTCTGGTGACAAGAATGATGGGGAGGCATCATAACACTGTTCCAATATTTGAGGGGCTCCTATAAAGATGAGGGGATCAAACTATTTCCCAAAGCACCAAAAAGCAAGACAAGAAACAATGGTTGGAAACTAACCAAGGAGAGAAGCAACCTAGAACCAAGGAGAAACTTCCTAATGGTGAGAGCAATTAACCAATGGAATAGCTTGCCTTCAGAAGTTGTGGGTGCTCCGTCACTGGAGGCTTTCAAAAAGAGACTGGACAACCATTTGTCTAAAATAATAGAAGATCACCTGCTTGAGAAGGGGGTTGGACTAAAAGACCTCCAAGGTCCATTTCAACTCTATTATTCTATGTTCTATGTATCCAAAATCCAGGACCTAACCTGTAGGAATTGCCAAAAGCCCTTACATTACATCATCACCCAGGAAGATTCAACCAAGCTTGGGACTCAAAAGACAACCTATAAAGTTACCCTTGCATGGCCCCATGGGAGTCTGACAACCAATCAGAATACAAGCTCAAATTCAAAGCCCAACAGAGGGTATAAATCTCTCTCTCTCCCTCCCTCTCCCTCTCCCTCTCCCTCTCCCTCTCCCTCTCTCTCTCTCTCTCTCTCTCTCGCACTTTTTTGTGTGAAACAACACAAAAAATTTCAACTTCCACCCATCTCAGTGACCTTTTTCAGTCTGCTACCTAAACAGCAAAACTTAATAATAATAATAACAACAGAGTTGGAAGGGACCTTGGAGGTCTTCTAGTCCAACCCCTACACTACTTCAGACAAATGATTATCCAACATCTTCTTAAAAACTTCCAGTGACTTCTATTCTAAAGTTTGGAAATAAAATAGATAGCGGTTGTTACATCTGGAAATGTGAACAGCCTAACCAGGGAAAGAGGATATGGTTTTTTAAAAAATTATTTAAGA